>CM030365.1:120513228-120628228 GCA_017893485.1 Hemerocallis citrina
AAGTATCGCCGTGGAGAGGCGTTATCCGATTTGGAGGTGGAGGCAAGCTGAGCCCCAAATTCATCGGGCCTTTCGACATTGTGGAGCAAGTAGGTAAGGTAGGCCTATCGACTCGCGATGCCGCCGGCTCTATCTGGAGTGCATGAGGTTTTTCATGTCTCCCAGCTCAGGAGATACATCAGAGATGAGAGTCATGTGATTGAGTACTCGGAGTTGTCGGTACAGCCAGACTTGTCATGTGAGATTCTGCCAGTTACTATCTTGGACAGGCGTGAGAAGGTGTTGAAGAATAAAGTTATAAAGCTGGTCCGAGTTGCATGGAATCCTCACTCGCCGGGTGAGTCGACTTGGGAATTGGAAGAAGAAATTCAGAAGAAATTCCCTCATCTCTTTGAGTAGTTGTATGTTGTCTTGGTTGTTTGTTTTCCTTCTTTTCTCTGGGTACCTACAATCCACTGATTTGAATTTCGAGGACGAAATTCTTCTTGTAAGGTAGGGTAGGATTTGTAATCCCTGTTTCCGATTGTATGGGTTATTATTCTTGTATTTCTATTGATTTCTTTCCCCCCTAATTTATTGTATTTGGGCCTTGTCATAATATGGGCTCACTAATTCCAATTATTTATTATATTATTGTATTTTGGCCCAACTACATTCAAGCCCAACCTATACCCTTATTGGATATTGGATCCAAGACTTAATCTACCTAAACCCACTCCCCTTAATTAAGACCCAGACTCTTTCTCCCCTCAATCCCACGTTCTCTAACTCCCCATGATCTCCTCTTATTTTATTATATTAAAAACTCTCCCCATTTTCCCCACAAATCAGAACTTCTCTAACAAACCCACTCTCTCTCTCTCTCTCTCTCTCTCTCCCGTTCTCTCTCCCTCTCCTGTTTCCCAAACCAAACCCAACCAAAATTTCCCCGCTCACTCCCTCTCTTCTTGTCTACACCCAAAACGAACCCAATACCCAAGCCTCGCACCTCCGATCGCCTCTCCATCACCTTCGTCACCACCACCACAGCACCCCCACCGTCGTCCTCAAACCATCGAACCCAACCTCCGAAACCATTTCGCCATTAATTTCGAAACCCAACTCCGCCTTTGCTCAACTTTCCACCATTTCTCCACCTCGACGCCTGTATCCATCATCCGTCGCCTCACCATCTCCCCTCAATTCCCTCGACCTTAGCCAGCCGCCACACCTCCGAGCAATTCCCTCCGCCATCGCTCCCCTGTTCGAGCGCGGAGAACAGAGCACGCCATTTTTCGTCGCAAGCTCCGCCATCGCCACCCCATCACCGTCGTCGACTGCTCCGCAGTCTTACTCCGACCACGCACCATCGTCGCGCCGCACCCCCGCTCCCTCTCCCGCTCGTTGTCGAAGAAGGGAAGAAGACGATCAGCGATTGGTGTGAAACGCTGTTTGGTGTTTTGCCACATCGAATCCAAGCCACTGTCCCCTGTTCGGCCGGATCCAGTACGGGGGAAATGATCTGATTCGCTCGCTTGGCTGTCCCGTGTTTTGGCGCAGCCGATCCCGAATGCTGTTCGCTGTTCTGGGCTGATCTGGTGTGGGGGAAAACTCGATCTACGGTCGATCTTTGCACAGGCTTCACACGTGCTTTTGGGAGACTTCGCCCGGAATTTTTCGATCCCATTTTCTTCAACAATCGGATCTACCGTCGTCAATTAAGGCAAGTATCCCTTGTACAATTTATTTGTTCTAGTACAAGCATCCCTTGATAAATACTACAAATAGTTAGAATTGTGACTCCTCCTTGACTATCGTTGTTGATCAATATCAATCCTCCAAAATTTTATAATTCTAAGAGTCACAAAAATTTCATTGTATTAAATCATAATTACTTGGGCTCTTTTGCTCCTTGAATACATGAACACATGAGATTAAGGAGCCCTAAATGTGTAGACGCATGGTATATTTTGTATTTGATGAACTTGCTACCATATGACTTGGAAAATAACTATTACTTGCAGTTTGAACCACCAATATCATGTATTTATATCACACAATAACTTAGACGTCTAATAACAAATTTCCATGAAAACCATACTAGTAAGTTATTCCCACATGTTGCTGTCCTGAATTTTCTTTTGCTGTTTCGACCCATTTAACATTAGAATCTGAACCCGAGACCTGAATAGAAAATGTAGACCTGGATGTATAGATGTCGTTAGACTCCGAAACTTTCGAATTTGGAGTTACGGTCTAGGAGATATTGCAGTTTTACTGCAGCTGTGTTGGTAGGCACAGATTCGCAAAAACTGCTGTACACCTTTACTTTGCGAATTAATTTAGTTGTGTAAACAGCAAGCGTTGGACATGAAATTTTATATGTAGTTGCTGGACACCCTATAGGACATCCCCAAGTTTTCTTAGAATTAATTAACATTATTTCAACACTTTTTACATGTATAAACTCAAAAACACAAATTCTGCCTGAACACTTTAGCTGTGTGATTCGCTGTTTTGACACGTGTTTCCCACCACTTTCTCGTACCTTGTTTCGCACACTTGCATGATTTCTTGATAAGAATTAATAATAACAAGCCGGGGTTATAGGAAAGACTATAGAGTGGACAATATAGGTAAGTGTACTCGGAAGGGGGCCCGTGTTTTCCAAATACTTGGTTCATGAACTTGTTGTATCTTCATCGATTCATGGAGTCAGTTACTTGGCTCATGAACTTGTTTGACTCATGAACCCATTGTGCGGTTCTTGAACTTGTTAGTGGATTCGCGAACTTGCTTTCGTGAACTTGTTATGACTTGCTTGATACTTGATACCTGAGTACGCCGCCCTATAAAATCTATTACTAGGTCTAAATGAAATTGTTTTGATTGTAGCAACCATGTAGTAAAAAGATGGATGCATGAAGTGCTACCTAGATAGTAATAACTATAAGAGTTGAACATGAAACATGCTTGCACGATTCTTGACTACTTGATACTTGGAACTTGACACATGAAACCCGATACATGAAACTTGAACTGGATATATGTTACTTGATACTTGATAACTTGTTACTTGATACTTGACAACTTGATACTTGAGACCTGACAACTTGACACTAGACTTGAGACTAGATACCTGACACTTGAACTAGATGCGTGTCACTTGAGGTTAGATACCCTATGTGTTCACTTGTCACTTGTTTTACCACTAGTATTTGTTATCCAGCCTGTTTACTTGAGTTATCCTTCTTGTTTGCTAGTTCTTGGTTTTTTTTCCATTACTTGTCGTATCCCTGTTACATTCTTGAATCCAGTTCCTGTTCCCCATACTTGTACTCGTTTTACTATTTGTGGCCCTAGCTTGCACTAAGGGCATTTTCTCTTGTTTTTTCCTGTTTTTCCTTTTATATTTATTAAGCAGACTTTGGAGACGAGCTACCCGCTGGAATTGATGAGCAAAGGTTTTAGCCTTCAAGTGGAGAAGAACTTGATTAGAATATTTATTTCCTGCATTATTTGTTTTCTTGGACTATTATTTCTTGCAAATTTAAGAACTTGTAACGGGCTGATATTCCCGAATTTTAACTTGATCCAGACTTGAAACTATTTGGATGTTTTATTATATTTCAGTTGTTTCTGTTGCTAATAGATTATTCATGCATGCTTGGTTATATATATTCCTCTTGTATATTCTTATTGTGATGCTGAGTCGATCCTACAGCTTATGAATGATGTTAAGATCATTCGCTGGGCTTCGTCACGCATTCGTATTCCTTATTTTGAGAAGCAGGGCGTGACAGCCACAATGGTGAAGAGAATGGGGGAAAGCGGATCTCCTTTTCTAAGGCCCCGTTTGCATGGAAATGGGTGGCCCAAGCCCCCATTCACCAAAATTGCAGTTCTGCTAGTGGTAAGACATGTGTGGATCCATCTTATTCATCTAGCCCGAAATTCTCGTCCTACCAGCACTTCCAGGAGACAATCCCATTCGACCGAGTCATAAGCTTTCTCGTAGTCCAGTTTCAGGAGATAGCTCTTAGCATTCGACGTGTGGCATTGGTGGATAGTTTCTTTAGCCGTGGCTATACTATTCTGAATACACCGTCCTTTAATGAACCACATCTGATCGTGGCTAATGAGTCCATCCATCACCTTTCCCAGTCTATTAGCGAGAGTCTCGGTTATGATCTTGACTATGTAGTTAATGAGACTAATAGGGCAGAAGTCTCACATCTGCAGGGAGTCTTCTTTCTTAGGAATCAGCACAACCTCCGCAAAAATAATTCTACCTAATTTAATCTTATGGTCATAGAAGTCAGCGAACAATTTGAACAAATCGTCTTTGATTTCCTCCCAGAATGCCTGCTAGAAAGGGATTGGGAAACCATCTTGACCGGGGGCTTTATCCTTTCCAAGTTGCTGGACTGCCTCCCAAATTTCCTTTTCCGTAAAGGGTGCTTCTAGGGATCGAAGCATAAGGTCAGATTTTTCTTTCGGGTGCTGCCAGAACTCGTGGTGTAGAGGGACTCTCAAATTCACTTTGTGTCCAAATAGGTGCTTGAAATGGGACTGGAATGCCACTCTGATATCCTCGTCACCTTGTATCATTCCGGAATTTGAGTGGATCGAGTGAATGAGGTTAGATTTATGTCGGGCACTGGCAACCCGTTGGAAGAATGATGTGTTCGTGTCTCCCTCTTTGAGCCACAAAATTCTGGACCACTATTGCCATTTTGATTTTCTCAAGCCTATAAAGTTGGTCAATTTCCTGTCGGAATTGGAGTAGCCTATTCCGTTCCTCCAGTAGTAGGACTCTAGTTTCTTCAGTCTTCTCAAGTTCCTCAATACCTTCAAGAAGGGAATCTTTTGCTCTCCAAATCAGTGCAAATCTGGTTCGATTCCATTTCCTGAGCTTGCTCCTCAGTCTTCTAATTTTTTCACACCAGTATGCGGTCGCTTCAGTCCCTCTAGTAGGAACGGGACTAATTCTCGTAGACCATGTGATGGAAGCCTTGGATTTCTAACCACGCTCTCTTGAATCTAAACTTCGGTGATTTCCTGGGTTGCACTTCACCGGATGACAAGATAATAGGGATATGATCCGAGGTGGGTTTAGGGAGGAATTTAGCCGAAGACAGCAGAAATTTGGTCTCCCAGTCAGCGGAGACCAAGATCCTATCCAGTTTAGCTAAGATGGGTGACGGTTGCATGTTTGACCAGGTGAAAAGCCTATCAGTGATTGGAATGTCAACCAGTTCCAGGTCCGCAATAACCTCATTAAATGCTTCCCTGTCAGAATTACTGGAGTCTCTGCTTCTATGTTCTGAGGCGAACCTAGTGATGTTAAAGTCTCCCCCCACAAACCAGGGGTGCGGCCAATGTGCATGACTCTTAGTTCTGTCCAGAAAGCCATCTTAGAAGCAGTAGTATGCAGACCATAGACCACCGTAATTGACTGGGTCCACATGTTGGCTTTCCGTTGGAGCAAGACCGATAATGAAAATTGCCCGTGGAGTTTGTCTAGGTAGACAGACATCTCGGGGTTAAAACCTAGAGCAATACCCCCAGATGTCCTAACAGATGGGCACATTTTCCATTCATAGATTCGATTCCCCCCCCCCCCCCCCCCAAATCTACTAAGTCTAGACATATGGATTAGTTTGGTCTCTTGCAGACCAACAATATTAGGTTTTGCTTTAGCGATAACATCCCTAACCATTTCCCGCTTGCCCCGCCTACCCAGACCTCTAACGTTCCAGAATAGAGCCTCCATCAATTATGGGCAAGCAGGATCGTGACTTGACTTGGAAGTCGATATCGAAATAAGGTTAACCCTACCACTCTCCCATCCTCTAATCTTATTTAGGAGAAATGCATTCTGGTCAGTATCGCCTACCGCGAGACCATAGGTTTTGGCTGAACTAAAAATCTTGGAATCAGACATGAAATTAAAAATAGATGCTAGGAAGGAACGCGTACCTCCATCGCTAGTCTTAACAGATTTGGTCGCCGCAGCAATCTCAAGATAATCGTCTAAGGACTCATCAATAGCCCTCTTAGCCACTTTCTGTACTCTAAAATCTTTGTCGCAGCGAGCAGGGACAGGTGCAGTAGGTTGTGTGGGAGGGAAAGTGGAGGGGACAAAATCAGGAGACATATCCAGTGTATCGTCAGCAAACACCTCTGACTCCCAAGACTCCCCTTCAGAGTAGACAAAATCGTCTTCGAGGTTTAGCCTTATCGATCGTCCTCCTCAGTGTGGCTCTCTAGTACGGAGTTGGATACCCCAGTAGAAACATTAGAAGTCCGAGCAAATCCAGAGTTATTTGTGGGGCTTGTATCCAAACTAATGGGCTTCCCCAAAAACAAATTTGCTACCTCCGTTTTGGGCCCCAATTTAGGCCCATCACTTGCGTTCTTCGCATGTGATTCGCACGTTGGGAAGCCATGCGATTCCACTTTGTCTCTTGGCGGAGCAACCAAGAAGAGGCACGTGGGGGAGCCATGCGTCTTCTCTTCACTCGTTGGTGACGCAACCGAGGGGATGCTCGTTGATAATCGAGTGTTGTTTACTGGGTTTGAGGAGTCGACTAACGCCGTGGATGCCTCTTCAGATCATTTTTTTAAAGCTGCCTTTTCCTCTTCCCTAAAGTTTTCTCCTTTCTGTTTTGAAACCAGGTCCTTGGTTTCGATCGAGCCCCCGTTCGTCTTCCTTCCCCAATTAGCAACCTTTTGGTGACTCTTCTTTCCCAAAGTTCCAAAAGTTTCCATCTTCTTTGCTTGCTTATGTGCCTCTTCCAAAAAGCTGCCTCTTTTCTCGTTTGAAGCCAGCTCCTTAGTTTCGATCAAGCCCCTATTTTTCTTCTTCCCCAAATTAGCACCCTTGTGCAGACGCTCTCTTCCAAAAGTATCCATCTTTTGCCTTTTGGTGAGCGACTTTGATGCTCCCCTCGAGGCACCTCCTCCGTAGCTGGTACGGGTTGTCGTCTTTGAGCTTTCTGTTTGATGAAGGTTCCAAGGTTGAGTATTGGATCTACAAAACTTGCCTTTTTTGGGTCAAGATGTTGTTCCACCAAGTGCAGACCCTCTTGACTGTTGGGTTTTGTGGTGGCCTTGATTTTGACCGCCGTTGAGCGGAGAAGTTCTTTGGGGTTCAGGGTTCGCTGTCACCTGGCCTTGGCACCACTCCATACCTCTAGCAACTCTAATAACTTCACAGTGTGCACGCTCAATCTCGTGTGCTCTGTACAAGGCAAGGTCCCACTCCGGCGAGACCACATGCTTGTAGGAGTGCCCATCTCTGAGAGCTGAGACTGGGGTTTAGAGAGCCAGGGGCTCCACCGTCTCTGGCTCCTCTTTCTTATCCAGCACAAATCTAATGAGGTATGAATCCTCGAATGAAATTTTTTTTGCAAATCTGGGCATTAGAGTGATATCGGGGCTTCGAATTAGGATCCTAGCAGATACAATCTCCGACTGTCGCACTGTCTTTTCGTCAATGTCTTCGATGGTACCAAACTCCAAAATGATCTCTTGCAAAGCTTCTTTTTCCAGAAGTGTAGCGGGACATTGTGGATCCAAATCCAAAATCGTTCCCCTTGTGGCAATTCAGCTCCGAATCTGGGCGACCACGGGAAGAATTCCATCTTAAAGTGTCCAAAATCTACTACACCCATGGCCGAAACCTCATTCATCTTCTCCGGTGATGGAAATGATTCCAGGAATTGGAGGTGGCACATCTTTTTTGCAACCCAATCCCTGTGAGCTCTCATCGGCCATTTCATGTGCAAGGCTTGGAGGCAATGGTTCTCCGATGGGTACCCTGCTGTTACTTTTGCAATGGCACACCATTGGCGGAGCCACTTCTCTTCACTTTTGATTGTTTCTAAACTATTTGAAAGGAGGATGAATGTGGGGTTGTCTGGTGACCTACCTCTTCTCACCGGTCGATCATTGTCGTTGTTGGATGCCTTAATGTTTGTACAAACGTAAGACATGTGTCCCCATTTCATGCACTTTGAGCACCGAATCTCTTTGGTACACTCCTGCCGATAATACCCCAAATCGCCGCAATCGAAGCATGGCATTGGTTTGCGTTTTCCTTTCCTCTGCTTCTTTCTAATTTCTGGTTGATTGGGGGGGGGATGTTGTGTCTTTTGTTCGATTTACTTTTGATTTTAGTCCAAGTCTCCTCCTCTCTAAGGTCCCTACTCCATTCAGGTGTTCCCTCCAAACTAGCCCCGTTCTGTGGACCCCTTTCTTGGGCCCGCTCGACAAAGGGTTTAATTGGAGGTTGAACCATCTCTATTTGTGGTGGGGATGATTGGGGAGGGTTGAGTGTGGGTTGTTTTGGATTGTGGGTGATGGGTAGGGTGTGATGATCTGGGGCAGCAGCAGATGTAGCCTTCCCTTTTGGGGGTGGGGGAGGTTGGGGGAGTAAGTGTGATGTGTGTTGGGCATTGTGGTTGTATCTGGATGCCGTGGTTGTAGTGTTGTTTGGAGGAGAAAGGTAGCCCTTGTGCCAGGATTGGTGATGGGAGGTATGGTAGTTATGATCTTAGGGTTTCCTTTCAACTGAGAATGTGTGTGATGATGTCGCTGATGACTTCTCTGCCCATAGTGGTGGCGATGGTCCGTGTGTGGCAGGGGGGGGGCTCTGTTAATCTCGAATGAGCCAGTAGGAGGACCCTCTGGGGGGCGGAGATGCGGGCCGATGATGATTACTCTCTCGCCCATACCGATGCTGATGTGCACTCCGGTGTGCACGCTCAGAGGATTGAGGATGTCTAAGCCTCCTATCTTCCACACTGATAGAGTTGAGAGGGGGAGGGGAAGGTGGGTGGGTCGCTGGTAGGGTAGCGTTAGCGGTATGTGAAGACGATGAAGGTAGGGAAGGGGAAGTGGGGGTCAGTTGTGGGTTGACAGGAGGAGGGGGAATGGGTGGCAGGTGTTCTGACTTCGGGGAATGGTGGTGTACCCTCTCATTGGGTCCGCAGCCACTCATTTCCAACTCCGACAGCATTACGAAACTAATGTTGCTGCTCTCAAAGCACGACTATAGCTTAGTATAATGTAGGTACAAGATGAGAAGGTGACAATGGAGGATGCGGTGAAATGATTCTGATAGTGAGTGGGGTGGGAAAAGGAGCAGGGAAGGAGACGTCGAAGGAGGGTTAGGAGGTGGTGGAGGAGAAGGAGGATGTGGGGGATAGAGGAGGAAGAGAAGCTGCTTCAAGTAGAAAGTTTTTTTTAAATGGGGAGTTGTAGTTGATATTATCTTATACATGTTATTTTCTTCTAAAGGTGAAAAATCTTTTTATCTGCTGGGTTTTGCTTATATATTTTTCTATCAAGTTTTTTACTTGCTGGATGAGGGCTATCTTTTTTTTTTTTCCAGTGGTATCAGAGCTTTCGTTCATCGATCGTGGGCTATTAGTCTTGGCAAGTTTCAGCACATCACAATTCTAGGTGCAACAGTTTGATGGAAGAGGAAATTTCACCCTTTGGCAGAGAAAGGTGAAGGACATCTTAGTTAAACAAGGCATAGAAAAAACCGTTGAAAGGAAAGGATGCAAAACTAGAGAAGATTTTAAATGCAGACTATGAGGATATGGAGTCTAGGTGTGTCAGTACTATTAGGCTTTATATTGATAATAAAATTATCAACAACATCAATGATGTAGATTCTACACTCGAGCTTTGGAAAAAGTTAAAGAAGCTTTATCTTGGGAAACATCTTCGGATGAAGCTAGTTTTGAAACAGGATCTCTACAAGCTTAAGATGGTAGAAGGTGGGAATCCGTTAGAGCACATGAACGTGTTCAAAGGGTTTTTGAATAACCTAGCAAGAGTTGAAGTAAAAATTGAGGAAGAAGATTAGACCATTTTACTTCTTACCTTGCTTCCCGATTAATATGAGAATAATGTTACTACAATTGTGTATGGTAAGGATACACTGAAGATGGAAGATGTGGAATCAACTCTCTTGTCACACGAGAAGAGAAGGGAAGACGACGATTCTCAAGGTTCTGTCAATGTTGCTCATGATTAGCATCGTAAAGGAAGGTCAACTGTCAGGGGATCTAGTGAACAAAGTAGGTCTAAATCCAAGGGCAGGGAAAAGGGCAAGCAATGCTACAAGTGCAAGGAGTAGGGACACATAAAGCCAGATTGTCCATTGATGAAAGAAAAAGGATGATAAGTGTCCTTTGACTAATGTAGCGGAGATTTCTAAGGATTTTGGAGAATTTCTCACAGTCTCCAAAGGTAACAATACTATTTCTCAAGATTATTGGATACTAAGTAGTGGTTGTTCTCATCATCTTTTGCTTTAGAAAAGAATATTTTGATACATTTCAAGAAGTCTGAGGATTCATGACTTGGGGCGATGAAACTAAATATCGTGTCATGGGTAAAGGAATGTTAAGATCAAAATGTTTGATGGAGCGGTTTGCACTTTGGGTGATGTGGTGTATGTCCCAAAGTTTCGAAGAAATCTAATATCATTATGCTAGTTAGACTCAAAAGGCTGCAAGGTGTCGTCAGCAGTGGGAGTCATGAAAGTTTCACATGGCTGCATGGTCCTAATGAAGGGAGAAAATGTGGTAATTTGTTCTGTGTGATTGGAAAAACTGGGCCTTCTAAGGATTTTGAGAAACAATGTGCACAAGAAAACAAGCACTTGAGGCATGTCTTGTTTGCGGGCATAGCAGAGACATTAGCCACATGTTTTCATGTTTCAGATGATGGTGAGAAGAAATATACTGCTAGTGAAGATGTAAAGTATCGGTCTCTCTTCGAGACCAACGAATGATTGTTGACTTGGAGCAGTTATACATAGCATTGATCGCTATGAATCAGGGGGAGTTAGGATCATATGCAACTGATTCGAGCTATGTGTACCCGGTACAAGAACATGGCCAATGAAGTGCTTGTGGATATAACAAGTGTTGTCTTTGAATTAAGATGGACTTTAGGAATTGAAGTGGAGGTGCGAAATTATCCACCATAGTCGGCAAGGGGATATTGTTATGTTATGCCTCCTTGGTGGATTCTAGAGGTTTCTTCAAAAGATATTTTTACATGTTTTTCTAGAGTTTTCTTTATCTAGAAAAGACATGAGATAATATCCACCTCTCTTCTAGACATTTCTTTATCTAGAGTATTCTCATAGATGATTTCATGAGTATAAGTATAAATAGAGGGTCACTCCATCATTCTTAATTATCCAAGAATCAAAACACATAAACTCTAAAGGTCTTCGTGTATAGAAGCAAGGTGAGCTGTGCGTGTTTCAAGAGTGTATATAACTCTTGGTATAGAGTGATCCTTTTGTTCCTGCTTATTCTGGTGTGGGAGAAAACAGATAATGAGTATATTTTGAAGGAAACTACTAAAGATCTAACCTTTCATCGTCGCTGTAAAAAGTGGTTGGAGCTCTTGAGATTAGATTTGGATCGTTGATTGAACACCTTGATCAGAATCAGACGGTTGCTGACACGGCCAATGGACTTGCAAAAATCCTGAAACACTGAAGGTGGCCCCGGCGACAGACTGTCTAACGCTCAAGTTCGAACCAGAGAGAGGAAGAAGTTTGAGAGAGAAATTGTAGATTTATTGATTACCTTCTAACTGAGGAGGAGAGAGGGTATTTATAGATCTGAGAAATAGTTTAGGAGATTGATATGGTTCCATTAGATTGATATGAATCTCTCTCTCCTGTTGATTTCCCCCTTTAGATATAAGACTCTTGTATGGGATACGAGATTTAACTTACACCCATCATGGGCTAGGTGTCTCTCCTTGTGGGCCTAGTCACTTTTAATGGGCTTGAGTGCAGCCCATGTCTTGTAGATGAGTCTGAAGAAGGCCTGGGCCCGTTAAAGAGGTGCGTTATGGTTAACTTGTCTGTAGAAGATTTAGGATATATACTGGAATCGAACGGTTCTGATTTGCTGCGATTTTTACCATTATCATAAGCCTCCCCTCCCGAAAGATAATTTTCTTGGCTTTCGGAAAGTAGTTAGCCTTATTTATAATCTTAGCTTTCAGCGATGATTGGAAATACTTGGAAATGATCTGGAGGTGGTCAACATTTTTCTGGACTTTTTTAGAATTTTTTTTAGAATTTTTCATGAATTTTTGAATTCTAATATTTTTTTTCCAAATTTAAAATTGTTTTTTCAAATTTTAGGATTAATTATTCCAATTTCTAATTATTTTTCAGAAATTTTAATTAATTTTGTAAATTTAATAATTAGTTTTGGAAATTTTAATTAAATTTGTAAATTTTAATTGAATTTTAGGGATTTTTATTAAATTTTCAAATAAGGCACGAAACTTGGAGCAATCACGCATGTTGATAACCACTTAGCTCGTCCACTAATGAGTTTGATTGGCTGTGATGTGAAGGCAGTGGAGAGGGGGTAACGTGGCCTTATATGCTGCGTCGATTGTGATGGAGCTCGCGGAGCTGGGCGATCGGGCGGATGAGAAGGAGAGTGGATCAGTAGGGATGAAGTGGAGCGACATGTCTCGATCCTCTGAGTCCATCTCGTGCGCGCTCGAACCTCTTGGAGATCAGACAGCTAGTGACGGCTGTGAGAACCCTTCATCTCGGTCAACCATTTCGCCGAGCTACTATTCATCATCTTCTTCTTTACCTTCATGTTTTTAGGCGACCTCGACATTGGGCAAGTTGCGAGCTCGGCGGAGTCATCATAGGTGAGCTTGAGCTTGGCGAGCATTGAGCTTGGCGAAGTGTCTTTGGGGCGAGCTCAATCTCGGCAAGCATTGTCTTGGCGGTCTATGAGCTCGGTGACCTAGAGGTTTCGGCGAGCTACTTCGTGCGACTTGGGAGCTCAACAACGTGGAGCTCAGTGACTTGGCGACTTGATGAACTCTTTGAAGTAGCTCGCTGGGCTAGGGAGGTGGCGAGTAGAACTTCATGTTTTAGAACTGTAAACCCTTCAAAGTTGAGCTATGGAGTTGTATTTTGAAGTCCGATTTAAAACCGGGTTTGGAAGTCGGGCTGTGAACCAACCGTTCACTTCTAGTACAATATTTGGAGCTTCAGAGTCAGGGTGGAATTGTGAGGAGTTTGGTGTTAGGTTCTTTCATTTCCTTTGTTGTTGAAGCTCTTGTGCAGCTTGGGTTTTGGCCGAGATTGAGCTTTGGGTTAGAGCTTATGAGGAGATTGGAGATTGCTATTGAACTAGACTTTGATCGACTTCAAAGTGGAGCTTTGATCGACTAATTGGGAAAAAGGCATTGTTGTTGTTGTTGTTATTGTTGTTATCAAAAGAGTAGGGATCAAATGGCTAATGGAAGGATTTTTGAACACTATGCCAAGAGGAACGAGGACCGCACATCGAATGTTCGATCAAATACTTCTTCTCCATTAGCTACAATGGATGAGTATGAATGCAATGTTTGCTTCGCTGATTGTTCCTACAAACGTTACTACTGCAACAAAGCGTTCGACTATGATTTGTGCCCCCAACTGTTTTGCTAGCAAAAGATTTAAATTGGGTTTGACACCACCAAACTTCATTTGTATAGAGTATGATGATGGTCATATTTTGGTTGATGAAGATGAGAAAATGATTGTTTCAAAGAGCAAGCCTACTGCAACAATTCTTGATAAGGAGTTGAACAAAGAAAAGATGAGGGCAAC
Organism: Hemerocallis citrina; assembly: GCA_017893485.1. NCBI lineage: Eukaryota > Viridiplantae > Streptophyta > Magnoliopsida > Asparagales > Asphodelaceae > Hemerocallis > Hemerocallis citrina. The sequence continues at coordinate 120,526,886 of CM030365.1, forward strand.
AATTGCAATCAAGTTGCTTCATGAAAAAGTTGAACAAAAACTTCAAAAAGTACAGTGTGCTAGAGTTAGAACAAAAGAGTCATATGAAGTGAATGCACGAGGAGTTGCAAAGACTTGCCTCATCTGGTTATGGAGTTTTTGCAATGGACTATCCTTGAATTGGTCTTTCAGAAGGTCTTCATGGATATATACTAAGCTTTGATATTCTTGTTCAAGATGTATCCGAGCATTTATCCAAGGTTAAAGAAAATTCATAGTACCAAGGCCTTCCAAGTTTCCTCTTTGGGCAATCCATGGGTGGAGCTATTGCTTTAAAGGTTCATTTTCAGCAACCTGATTAATGGGATGGAGCAATGCTAGTTGCACCCATGTGCAAGATGACAGAAGATGTTCCATCTTGACCAGTGCAACAAATCCTGACTTGTATTGTTAAAATTCTTCGAAGAATGAAGTTGAAGTTGGTTCCTGAGAAGAATGGCGATGAGAAGCCACAACTCCCTCATTGCCACCATCGTCGAGCACCACTCGACACCATTGCTACGACTGCCACCTCATTCCTTTCTACCTTGCCATTCTCATGCTGCTTACGTTACTGCTAGGCCACATGAGGATCAACACCATTCGAACTTATCAGTGTTGACTGACTTGGTCATAACATCTGCTAGGTTCTCGTTAGTATGAATTTTGTGCATATCCACACTTCCTTCCTCCACTACTTCTTGAACGAAGTGATAACTCTTATGTGTTTTGTCCGTGAATGAAAGGCTGGATTCCTTGCGATGTGCAAGGCACTATGACTGTCACAAAACAGAACAATCTTCTCATGCTTGTGCCCGAGTTCCTCCAATAACCTTTGAATCCAGACTACTTCCTTGCAAGCTGCTATAGCCACCATGTATTCTGCTTTTGTTGTAGATAGAGCCACAACAGTCTGCAGTTTCGAAACCTAGCTTACAGCTCCTCCTGCAAGTGTAAACACATAGCCCGTAGTGGATTTGCTTTGTCGAGATCGCCTACAAAATCTGAGTCCACATAGCCTCTGACAGTTAATTCTGATCCTCCATAACATAATGCAACATCTGAGGTTCCTCTAATGTATTTCAGAATCCTCTTTACTGTGCTCCAATGCTCTCTACAAAATTCGCCATGTATCGACTAACCGCTCCCACTGCTTGTGCAATGTCTGGTCTTGTACATATCATAGCGAACATCAAACTTCCCACTGCTGATCATACGGTACTCGAGACATCTCCTTCCTCTATGCTTCATTGTTAGGACACATTGGAGGATAACTTAAAATTGACAGGAAGTGGGGTCGAAATTGGATTACAATCTTGCATGTTGAAGTGCCGCAAGATCTTGTTCAAGTAATTCTTCTGGGAAAGCCAAAACTTTCTGTTATTTTTGTCTCGGTGAATCTGTATCCCTAGAATCTTGTTTGTTGGTCCCAAGTCCTTCATGTCAAACTCCCTAGCCAACTGTGCCTTCATTTCTTGGATTCGATCTTTGTTGGGGCCTGCACCAACATCTCATCCACATACAACAATAGGATAATGAAGTCATCATCACCATCAAACCTTTTGTAGTACATATAATGGTCTGAACTGAGTCTGTTGTATCCAAGGCTAATAATGAAGGGATCAAATCTCTTGTACCAACACCTCGGCGCCTGTTTGAGACCGTACAAAGATTTGTTCAACCTGCAAACCAAGTTCTCTTTGCTTGTTTCAGAAAAACCTTCTGGTTGGAGCATATAGATTTCTTCTTCAAGATCTCCATGAAGAAAAGCAGTCTTCACATCTAACTATTCTAGATGTAGGTCAAACGTAGCACACGTCGCCAAGACTACTCTGACTATCGTGAGTCGAACCACAGGTGAAAATATTTCATTGAAGTCGATACATTCTTTCTGAGCATATCCTTTCACCACCAATCTTGCACGATACCACTCCACTTGGTTCCATCGTGCTTGATCTTGTAGACCCATTTGTTGCCGATGGCCTTCCTTCCTTGTGATAGCGTAACAAGATCACATGTCTTGTTCTTGTGTAGAGCTTCAATTTCTTCCTGCATTGCTGTCATCCAGAGGGATACATCTGAGCCTTTGATTGCCTCCTGGAAAGATGATGGCTCCCCATCCTCTGTTAGAAGACAATATGCAACATTGCTCTCCGTAACATACTCCGAGTGCTAAGCTGGCGACCTTCTCTCACGAGTTGACCGACAAACTTCTGGAGCCTCGGACTCGACTGGTTCTTGTTCATCGTGCTCTGGTGCTGCTTCAGAAGAAATTGGAACTTCATCTAGCTTATTTTTCACCTGAACTGTAGTAGTCTCTGGATTCTCCTTTGACTTGCTATTGCTTCCATCTTTCTTTTGTAGCTGATCTTCTATAAAGTTCACATCCCTGCTGGCAACAACCTTGTGGGCAGTGGGATCCCACAGGCGATACCCCTTCACTCCATCAGCATACCCCAAGAACATGCACCTCCTGAATTCTGGATCCAGCTTCGTTCTTTCTTGGCTATTGTATATCACGTACGCGGGACATCCGAACCAATATGAAGTAGAGTAATTTGCCGGCTTGCTAGTCTACATCTCCATCGGTGTCTTCGGCTCAATTGTCGTTGATGGCGACCGATTTATAACATAACAAGCGGTTTGGCTGCTTCTGCCCAAAAAGAGTTGAGCTGACCTGCAGTCCGCAACATAGCTCTCATCCTTTCTGCAAGAGTCCTATTCATTCGCTTTGCCACGCCATTTTGCTGAGGTGTATATGGGACTGTGAACTGTCTTGTGATACCTTCTTGCTTACAAAGTGCAAGAAACTCGCTGTCTGTGTACTCCCTTCCATTATCTAGCCTCAGGCACTTGATCTTCTTCCCAGATTCAAGTTCCACCTGTGCTTTGAAGTCTTTGAACAGTGGAAACACATCTGACTTCTTCTTGATTGGATACACCCACAATAATCATCAATGAATGACACAAAGTACTTTGCTCCTCCTAGGGACATTTTCGGTGATTCCCAGACATCAGAATGAATCAAGTCTAGAATGCATTTACTTCTGGCTTTAGATCTGCTGAACTGCAATCTATGCTGCTTACTTGTAACACAATGCTCACAAAACAGTAGATTCACCGATTTGAGCCTGGAAGCAGCTTCCAGTCGGAGAGAATCTTCAAACCGCGTTCAGATATATGGCCTAGTTTGTAACACCCCGAATCCCAAATACACTGAATTCGAGATGTTCTACAGGATCTTTTTGCTTCCTTTAGTACAATTTTACAAGGAAATTTGAACTTTTCACTTTACATCATAGTTTACATGAATACATTACAATTTACACTGCACAGCGGAAGTAAACTTTACAACAATGAAACGAATGTACAACAACATTGAGTAGTCTTTAAGCATTTGTTCCTCTTTAATCTTTATCAAGCCATTTACCTGCATATAAGACTGTGGGTATGTCAGTTTATTCAACCAACGATCATTATACATGGCCATCCTCTCTATGCCGGAAATAGTATAACTTATTTTCCATATTTAGCAAACACAAACTTGTCGCAAATCAAACTAAAGGGACTATCCTAATGATGTCGTGTTGTGATTGTGCACTTAGTCCTTAATGCATTTATTTATATTATATGACACTAATGCGCACTTGTTCAGATTCTATGCATCCCATACTACATAGGTCCGAGGGCAAGCCCTTAATCGTTCTTCATCTTTGTAGGGTTCAATCCATTGTCATGACTTAATCTACTACTGTAACTACAGTAAGTATCCTAGATGTTTTCTGACATACGAACTCATGTCTAGGCGCCCTGGAGGGAATCCCATCGCTGACATGACTCATCATGCAGACATCCTATGGTAATTCAGCTCCTACCATAGACATGACACCACCCGTAGTCTTCAAACATCCCACGAGCGTCGCCACCGGGACAGTACTCTGGAGTAGTATCCTCGCCCAGACTCATCATGGAACATCCTGGGATACACTCTCGCCGCTATCCAATGGCCCTCATACTCAATGTTTTTCTCTTACTTTCATCACATCTTCACTATGTACTAGTCCTTAGTTTTATTAGAATTATGAACAAAATCAAAGCTCTAGAGTTAGCCTCTCCACTAAACCAGACTTATTCATTTATTCAAACATGACCAACCTTGGTCTTTCATTTCAATATTTCATTTCATTTTCTTTCCAATTGCCGGGTGAGACTTAGCTACTCTTTCATTTCAATTCCAATTCACAATTACTAAAATAATCTGAGCACTTCCAGCTCATGAGTTCATTTTTCATAATCACCATAGATTTTCTTTTTCATGTCCATAGTTCCACAATTATATAACTTTCATAAATTCAAATAAATGATTCACTCCATGTTAATTCATGCAAAGACAAATAGAGTTTACTGTCACAACCAATATTCCACATAAAATTCACAATCTTTATCATAAAACAATTCATAGAATTCCTGAGATGTCAAAAGTACTCTGAACAGTCGACTTAGAACTCATCCAGTCGACTTGTTCAGTCAAACAAAATCCTTCAGTAAACTGCTCGGAAGAGTCGACTGCTGCACATGGCCAGTCGGCTGTTCCGCAGCGTTCAATATTAAAATATCATTTACAGGGCAGTCGACTGTCATTCAACCCAGTCGGCTGTTCTACATAGATCAATTATGTGATTCCACATTGAAATTCTCATCACTAACGAATATTCACATTTCATATTTTTCACACTATTCTCAAATGAGAAATTCACATCCATCACACAATAAAATTTCTTTCTTTACTATATTAATCTTCTAATCCTTCATTTCAAATTCTTTGTGCAAGATATAATTTCACAAAAATATAACTATAGAACCATAGTTCTATTTACACATTTTATTCTCAAACCATGTTTTATTTCATACAGATAGTTCCCAAATTATTTTTCATAAGTCCTTCATATTTTGAGAAGAATAGAACATTCATGTTTATGAAAATTCATCAGTACCAGTCGGCTTATTACTGTAATAAGTCGACTGTCCAGAGTGAAAAACATCCACGATTTTAAGAAAATAAGTTAAGTAATGAGTTGACTTATAAAAGTCACAAGTTGACTTACCAGATCATAAGTTGACTTAAAAAAAAACATAATTCGACTTAAAGGAGGATATAAGTCGGCTTAAAAGGTCATAAGTCGACTTACCAGAGAATTCTTTTTCGACATTTCTCAACAATTAATGCCACTAATCTCTTTATTAGCAAACTACACATTAATTCTCTGTTTTTAACCTTTTATCAAACATACTAATCTATATCTTAATTCATTTATTTCAATATAACACAAAGATCCATTTAATCACATGAAGTAGCATTGCCAATCTACTAACTTTGTGTATATAATTTGTGATGTAGAATAATGAGACTTTCTTTAACAATCCATGGTTATAATTAATCCATACAAACTTAGATTTTTACTAATCAAATCACATACAATTGCACACCCACATTCCAATCAATTCATAGGTCAATTTTCCAATTAAAAGTGTACTCATATTAATATTTTTCATGCTTTATTCATTCCAATCTAGCATGTATTCCTATTTAGAAATATAGAAAATTTACCCACCATGTATGGAGAGAAAAATTCACTAGCAATCCCTAGACAAATGTCCTTGCAACGAAAATGCTCCTCCTTGAACACGTGCACACAAGTCTCCAAGCACACCTCACCGAGAGCTCCTTCTTCCTTGATGTAGCCGGCCTCCCCTTGATGTTGCAAGCACAAGATCCCACACACTCTCAATCTTTTAACTCACAAAATTACTACTAGATAATATAATTTAAGCTATAGGTTTGGAAGAGAATAATTTCACACAAGAATAACTAGCCAGGGGGGGGGGGGGGGGTATTTATACTAAAAATCAAAGAGAATGGAGGGCTAGGATCAATTGGTTGGTTGTAAGATGGAAGGCTAGGATGAAAGTAGGAGTTGCAATAACTACCCACAACCAAGTAACCACCACACCATGATTACCATTAAAATTTTTATTTTCCCTCCCAAAAGATCAAAACCGGCCATGGGAATGTGCATATTGCACGTGTATGTGTAGTGCACGTGCATGCAACTAGGTCCAAAAAATTGTACATTTAATTTTTTGTATAAAAATAAAATAGTCTTTAAATTGTATTCTACATGACAAGTTGTATAAAAAATAGTCCATGGGCTTCAGTTTATGGGCCAAAATGATTATTATAAAAATAATAAATTAAATTAACTTTGGGCTTTTAAAGAAAAAGCTTTTTTTTGTCTAATTGAAAGAAGGCTTTTGTATAAAATAATTAAAAGCACATATTTAAATATCTTTACTCATCTTGATGAAAATATTAACCAAAAAATATTACACGTGCACACAACGTGCAAAATAAATAATTTTTCATTAAATGAAAAATCAGGGCATTACATACTGAGATGCCACATCATTGTCGATTCTTCTCCCTTGCTGGTCGATGCGACACACGCATCAGCTTCCTGCAGTGTTTCTCCATTAAACATGAATAAATTTGCTGTGATCTTTTCTGCCTTCATGACCACAAGCGCACCTCTGACAATCTTCATGACCCCATTTTTTACAAGGGTCTTGCATCCAAGGCTATCTATTTGTTCCAAAGACAATAGATTCTTCTTCAAGCCCTTCACATGTTGTACCTCCTAAATGATGCGAACCGTACCATCAAACATTTTGAGCTTGATAGTACCAATATCAGCGATTTCCAAAGCATGATCATCTCCTATGTGTACAGAGCCTTCCGAGATTGGTTTGTATGTGTGGAACCATTCTCTCCGAGAAGTCATGTGCCATGTTGCTCCTGAGTCCAGCAACCAGACGTCAGAGAACTACTTTCTGCCTCCAACCACTGTTGTTGCCTCGCTGTATAGAATTTCACCATCATATTGGGTACTTGCCACATTCCCTTGAGCATTTGATGACTCACGGTCTCCACTCTTCTTCTTGAACCAACAATCCTTCTTGAAGTGCTCTTTCCTACCACAGTTGTGACACTTGTAAGTCTTCTTACTTCTAGATTTTGATCTACCATGATTCTGACTCCCAATGGGGCCACGTTCCGTTGATCTTCCACTCATCACCATTAAAGCTTCCACTTGCTGCTAACTTCTCTGTCCATCTTCCTTGTTTTTGTGCCTATTTTCTTCTTCCAAAACAGCAGCTGCAACTTCGTCGAAGACTAGATAATCTGTCAGGATATTGTTCGTCAGGTTGATGATGAGTTGATCATACAAGTCAGGTAGACTTTGAAGTAGAAGCTCCGCACGTTCAGTTGTCTCTATTTTGCAACCCATTGATGTAAGTTGCGAAAAAGAGTATTCAGGGTGTTGATGTGGCCGGTCACCGATGTCGATTCTGCCATTCGAAGAGTGTACAATCTTCTCTTTAAGAAGATCTTGTTATGAAGTGACTTGGCCTTTTATAGTCTCGTCATAGTGTCCCAAATCTCCTTTGCTGTCTTTTTCTCAGCCACACTGAATAACACACCATTAGCTAGTGCCAAGTGCAGATCGGCAATAGCGTTACCGTCCATCTCGTTCCACTTGCCGTCGTCGGTGATCTCCGCGGGTCTATTCCGATTGCTGCCAAGCAATTGTCCTTCTTAAGATCGCCTTGATCTTCATTTTCCACAACGAGAAATTACTCCTATTGAAGTTCTCATCATCGAACTTTATTGCAGTCAACATTTCTGCTTCACCCCCGACAACCAAAGCTCTGATACCACTGTTAGGAAAGTTATGGGCAGAAGCTACCCCAAAACTAAAGTGAAATTGAGAAAGTGGAAATAAAGTGGATACAAATATTTTACGTGGAAAATCCCCATAGGAGAAGGGGTAAAAACCACGAACAAGGTAGTGGAATTTTATTGCTGAAAGTAGGGATTACAATCTTCTCTCTAAATATAAGGAGAGTACAATTTTCACTCTCTCTTATAATAGGAGAAACACTCTCACAAATTTGAGAAAAAATACAAGTATACAAATTATCTCTAAGGGAATACAATTTTATCCCTCTTAAGAACACTCGTAATACTCTCTTTCTTTCTTAATCCCTCTTTCTTTTCTTAATTCTCATTGAGCTCTTGTTGCTCTGCTCTGCTGCATCTTAAACCCTTTCTTCCAAACCCTATTTATAGTCGGGGAGAGGCAGAGGTCTCCACCTTCACACTCTCATTTTTCTTTCATTTCAACAAAGTCGGCACCGAAAGATGTCGACTCCCATTTGTCAAAACCAAAAAAGGAGATTGCCGTTTTGTTCTTTCCTGCTTTGTCAAAAAATTTGATATGGTGGTGGGCCCCACCCACCCACCATTTGAAACTTGTCTGCCGACAACAAAATGCAGTTATTAGAATTATTTTTGTACACATAAATACATTATTAATTTGGGTGACTTTGTTTCTGATATGATCTCAGTCTTCTATCTTTAATCTCACTGATGTTCAATAATTGGGCCAGATCGGCCACTATCTTTGGCTCGGTATTATGCATGGCCTATACAATTTTTAGCTCACATTGTTGAAGGCTCCAGCAGAGCACATTTAATTTTACCCTATGAATCTCATTTACATTGAATGTCTTATACTCTCAAAATTTTAGAAATTTTTTTACTGAGTTTTAAGGACATAAAGGCAAACGGGTATCACATTGAAATATTAAGCAAGGAAAATAAAGAATACCTTTGTGTAACCTCTAGCATAGGGAACCAGAAGTTCATTCTAGAGAAATTCTCCAACTTTTCATTAGGGATCTACTTCACTCACTTTGATATAGTCTGGTCACATACCACTATGAGCCAGCAGCTCCCTCATAATCAAGGACTTATTATTGGCCTGATACCAAAGGATCCCCTCATTTTTAAACTTTGGCATGACTGTCTAGTCCATCCTGGGACTACGATGATGAGAAGGATTATAACCAACTCTAGTGACCATCCTTAGAAAACTTGCAACATACCTAATGGTCATCTTTATGTGACCTGTTTGCAGGGAGAACTCATTACAAGACCTTTAATCGTGATGATTGATTCTGAATCATCTCCTTTTCTTTATCTAATATTATCATAGAAGAGTTGAGGTTGTCATTTGTAGACAAACAAACATTTTTAGACAAATAAACCCATGCACCGCCCGTGCATAACTAATATAAAGGATGTTTCAGGTTCGAGGTTAGACTATGTCGAGGTTTTTACGTTTAATAATCATCATCATCATCATCATCATCATCTAATACTTTAATGGGGGAGTCGAGGTTGTATTGTCGACAAACAATTCAATTTGTAGATGTAGACAAACCAACTTACAATTCAATTCAATTTGTAGATGTAGACAGTCGAGGTTGTATTGTCGACAAACAATTCAATTTGTAGATGTAGACAAACCAACTTACAATTCAATTCAATTTGTAGATGTAGACAAACCAACTTACATGCATCTCCCGTGCATCACTAATAAGGATTTGAGTTTGGTAAAGGGGGGTATCAAATTCGAGCCAGACTACGTCATGGTCTTTATTTTTTCAAAATATTTATTAAGACGTGCATTGCACGTGTAAATTACTAGTAGGATTGAATGAGACATTTGTTGACCAATCCATCCCTCTAGTGGACCTTTTAGATACTTTATGGTATTACTTGATGCTTCAACTCAATGGTCTCATGTCTGTCTTTTATTATCCCGGAACCTAGCTTTTTCTAGTATATTGACCCAAATCATCAAACTTAGAACTCATTTCCCCAATCAAGCTATCATCAATAAGATTAGACAATGCAGCAGAATGTACCTTATAGACCTTCAATAATTTTTGTCTATCCTTAGGAATAGAGGTTGAGCATCATGTTCCTCATGTCCATACCCATAATGGTTTGGCATAATCCCTAATCAAAAACTCCAATTAATGGCTAGACCACTTTTGATGCAGTCAAAATTACCCGTAAGTACCTGGGGTCATGCAATCCTTCATGCTGCATCATTAATCAAGTTAAGACCAACATCTTACCATGCGTTCTCTCCCACACAGTTAGTATCTGGACATCAACCAAATCTTTCTCATCTTCGAAAATTTCGTTGTGCAATATATGTCCCCATTCCTCCGCCCAAGAGAATCAAAATGGGTCCCCAACATCGATTGAGAATTTATGTTGGTTTTGAATATTCTTCAATTATTAAATTTTTAGAACCCTTGACAAGAGATATCTTTACAACAAGATTTGTAGACTGTCACTTCGATGAGACAATATTCTCGTCGTTAGGGTGAGATAAAAAAAAAGATAAATGTCTCATTCCAGATGAACGTCGTGAATTATCGTGGCATAATCCCTCCTTATCTAATCTCGACCCTAAAACTCCCCAACGTGAACAAGAAATTGGGAGAATCATTCACTTGCAGTCTACTGCAAATGAATTATTTGATGCATTCAATAATGCTGCAAAAGTGACTAGATTACATATACCGGCTATGAATGTACATGGCAGAATAGAAATACTAAAAGAACCAAATAAAACAGCAAATAAAATAGTTCCACATAAAAAAATGTAGAAGACCTAAAGGTTCTAAAGATTCAACTCTACAAAAGAGGGGACTGAATAACATAACACACCCTAATGCTCCTGAAGTAGCATCTCTTGTAGAGAGAGTTCATGACGGTCTGAAAGATGTCTTGAATCAAAGATTCAACTTCTCCAAAACAAAGCATATCGCTCTGATCAAGGATATGCCTTAGATCCCAGAAGAGACTGAGAAAGAGGTACCGGTACCCAACAATAATGAAATATCTGTATTTTATACATACACAAGAGAAACTTGGAATTAAAAAAAAATTGTCAGGGATGACATTTTCTCATATGTAGTAGTAGATGAGATTGAAAAGGGTGATGAGAATGAGGATAATACTGAAGCACGAACAATCCTTGAATGTCGAAATAGACAAGAATGGCCAAAATGGAAGGATGTGATTCAAGCGGAACTAGATTCTCTCGCACAACGTAGAGTGTTGGTCCTATAGTACAAACCCAAAAGGAATAAACCTTGTAGGTTTTTAAATGACCCACTTTTTGAATTCTTTTCCACACTAGCCCACTTTTTGAAAGTATTTACCAAAATGACCCACTCACTATATCAGATAGCGAGTTTGGTGAAAATACTCTAGCTGTTTGAGATAGCGAGTGTAGGCTTAAGTGTTTCTCCACAACTTGGATAAATCTCGTGGAGTGAAAAGAGACTTTGAAGTCTCTAAAAAAATCAAAAACATACACTCGCTATCGCAAATAGCGAGTGTCATTATACTACACTGGCTATCTCAGATAGCGTCTGTGTGTGTAGAGATTTTTTACAGAGATTTTGAAGTCTCTGAAAAAATAAAAAACATACACTCGCTATCTTAGATAGCAAGCATCATTATACCACACTCGCTATTTGAGATAATGACTGTGTGTGTAGAGATTTATCAATATTAAACTCGCTATCTGAGATAGCAGGTCTCTTTGAACTAAACTCGCTAGCTCAGCAACAAAATTTTGATAGCGAGTGTAGTTGTGATATTTCCAGCAACAAATTTCTCTGTATACATCATATATGGTTTATTTCCAGATTTTCAGCACAATTCCAACACTTTTTGTGGTCATCTGATTATCATTAACCAAATTAGAAATTCAACCAACCAAACAAACAAACCCAAACCATGTCTCATCGAGACAATGAGTCTGACTTAAAAAAAATTCCAAGTCTGGATCGCTATTTCAAACAGCGAGTGTAGTACAACTATGCTCGCTGTTTGAGATAGAGAGTCTTACTTTGATATTTTTTGTTCAAGTTTTTTATTCAAGTGGTGGAAAAATACATAAGCTTACACTCCCTATCTCTAACAGCCGGGATATTTTCACCCAACTAGCGAGTGGGTGGGTCGTTTTGGTAAATACTTTCAAAAAGTTGGTCATTTTTGGGAAAAAAATTCATTTCTTTTTTTGGGGTCTTCCGAAACAACATAAAAGAAAAGCAAGTTGTATCCAACCAACCAACCAACCAACCACACACTACCAGCAATGGCGTCGACCTCGACTCTCCGTCCATCTTCAACGTTGGCGACTCCAACTCCGACACCGGTGAAGGCATCGCCGCTGGCCTCGAGAGTTCCCTACAGGCAGAGCTACTCCAGTGAGCCGGCTAGCCGTCTCATCGTCGACTTCCTCTCTAAACAATTTGTTCATCTTTGTTTTTAATTTTCTACTATGTTTTTAGTTGGGTTTGATGGGTGTTAGGTTTTGTGAGAAATTAACAATTCGGAATTAGGGTTTATCTCTAGTTGCTTGATATATTCACTCTAGGTATCAAGATTCCTGGGCGGATCCAGGGGGGGCTGGGGTATGCTACAGCCCCCCTCCCCCCCCCCCCCCCCCCCCCAAAATATATTTTAAAGCCCACCACATATATATTTGAGCCTTCTATTTATTTTTTTGGGCCCAAGCTAGCTCAACTCTATTCTATCTAGTATCTATAACAACTTTACTTCTTTAGTATCTATAACAACTTTATATATATTTTGCATGTTACCTTGTGCGAATTTTTTTTCCAGCCCCCTCACTCTTCAATCCTGGATCCGCCCCTGTCAAGATTGGAATACCTAGACTACTATCACAAGCCAGTGTTTATCTCTAAATACTGGTTTGGGTATCGGGTTATAAGCCCACAAACCCGCATTCCAATATTCATTCAATTGTACGTTCAATACACGTGTTACTCATATGCACATGTAATATTTATATAGAGAGAATATACCAATATAGCCAACAATGGGTTCATCAACTACCCACCATCTGTTCGATGAAATGCCTGTATCAGAAAGAATCCAAAGATACAGTCACTACACTACAACAGCGGTGTTGTAGTGAAATGTACAGCTATACACTTATATGCCAACAGGCTCCCGTAGGTTGAAGTTGAATGCCCATTTATTTATGGGCCGAAATTAAACAAGACTAGTGCCCAAATAGTGGGCCGAGACCTGGCTATGCACAATGGTGTAACAGTTTTTTGGTAAATTCTGCGATGAATGTGTGCACCTGTGGTGCTTTGATACCATATGAAAACACCCTACCAGTCTACCACTAAATAAGAAAAGTCTGATCTTGAAATGAGGGAGGGTTGAGGGTTGTACCCTTGTATTCTAACAACAGTTTCCAACCACACCATGTAGTTCTAATTCCCGTTTTGTTGATTGTGGTTGGAGGAAACCTCTCACCACATATACACAGGCATACCTCTATTTAGGAACGCATTGGAAGTGAATGTCCATAGGTTTTCAGTGTTGGTAGGAGCGCTGTTGTTAGCATTTTCAAATGAGATGAGGTCATCTAGATGAGCGCACCATTGGCTTTTAGCCTTCATGCCCAGTCTATAGTTATTGATCAAAAGATGATTCTATGTTTGATTCATGATTATATATCTTGCTAGTTTTTATCATAATAGATTGAGACTAATTTAATGACTTCTTGGACATTGGATACAGGACTTAAAAAAAAATAAATTCCTATAGTGAGTACCCCCACAAGCCTCTCTCCACCATAAAGATTACCATCCTCTAGTTGTGAATGGGTTGGCCATGGTAGTTTCACTCTGATCAGTAGCAATTTGGAACTATGAAATCAATGTTTCAGATTTTTGTGAACTCTTGGAGAGTGATGCACATTACATTTTGTGAGTTTTTCGCATGCATTTTGATTATTTAATCAATAGGAATGTTGATTTGGTAGAATGAACACACGTAATCTTAGTTGATGAGAAATCAACAATTCATGTCACTTAAAGCAATTAGAATATCATCTCTGTCGTGTAAATAGTCTTATTAATTATGATAGTACAACTCCTTTGCAATCTTATATAACTTAACCATATTAAAGAATTATGACACTTGTGGAATAGCCTACCCGCATCATACAACATTTTGGATCAAGTTGCATTCCAAATCTTTTAGGGATGGGTAGTGTTGCACGCATGGAAACATTCCATATTTTCGTGGAAACCTTTCTAGCCCTTCCACCTGTGACCTTAGGCCAAGCATTTCTCCACATCATGATAACTTGAACAATACTTGACTCCACCTCTTTGTTTTGCAGAACTATACCCCAATATAATTCTGGATTGGCTTAGTTATATAAACCATGAACTTGGGGCATTTACATTAGAAATCATTGAAAATAAAAAGACACTTAAAATGAATATAAGGATGGACACTATATATTCACAACTGTTCAATCAATGAAAGAAATTCACGCGTGTTCAACTTTTTAGAAGCTATACATTCGTTCACCATATCGTCAATAAATTAATTATTTTTTACATCACATTATGCTATAATATTGTCGTTTTGAGATATATTTTACACAAAAACTTAGTCAACCTATACCATTTGTGACCATGAAAAATAAAAGAAATAATATTCCTTGACGATATTAAAACTGTTTGGAGCTAAGTCTCACATAAGTTAGATTATTTCATGCTGATCTAAGTATCACATAATTGCTAACAATTGATTTCTGCAGTGAAATGAGACTCTCATCTCCTGCATATAGTTACTTCGTTATGGTGTTACTCGTAGCTGAATGTAAATCAAGAGCATCAATATTAAATGGTATAAATTTCTTTGTTGCAGTGGATGCAATGAACTTGCCGTTCATAAATGTATATTTGGATTCGATTGGTGGACCCACTTTCCTTAAGGGATGCAACTTTGCCGCAGCTGGATCGGCAATACTTCCAGCAGCAGCAACATCAGTCAGTCCTTTTTCCTTTGGAATTCAGGTTGCTCAATTCCTTCGATTTAAGCAGCGGGTTCTTGAGTTGCTAGCAAAAGGTATAATCATTTCTGTTGATAGTTGAATTGTTACGGATATAATCACCTTTAAGTAAACTAGAAGAAAATCATTTTCTCTTACTGCTTGTGTTTTTAAATGTATACAAGTTTTAAAATTACACTGAAAGCTTTTTGATATATCTGATGAGGACATCAATTCGGTTTAGTTTAGTATCTTATTTCAGTAACATAATTGTTTTTGGCAATTATAGGTATATGTAATCTTTCTTTTATACAATAAAATATTTCTGAGATTTTAGAATATTTTGAGATTTGTATTAAGATTTGTTTTGAGCCTATATATAGGCCTTGAGATTAATGAGAAGTTATGCTATTTTTTATTAACAAAATTATTGTGTTGAGTGATTGATCTTCATCCCTCTTTTTTGTGTGATACAATTAAGAGAATTATTAGGGTTTGTAATAAATCCTAATAAAATTTTAGGGTTGTGATAACTCTAAAACTACCCCAAATCCCCAATTATATCCAAAATCCCAAATCGTAACCCTAATTAATTAAATCCTTATCTAATCCCCAAACCCTACTTCATCTTCTCCCTACTTCCCTCCCGAAACCCCTCAACCCCCCCCCCCCCCCCCCTGCGCATCGGCCACTCCCCTCCTTCCCTCCGCCACAACCATCACAACCCCCAGCCGATCATCCTCTGTCAACAACCTCCTCTCCGCTGCCCTATGTGTTTCGAATCCAGGTAACTTCTTTCCACTTCTCAAATATTTGTGTTACTGCTTTATCGTCTCTATAATATTATTTAATTTATTTGTCATCTACAAATATTGAGAGTGAGCATTTCTACTTGCTAATTAGAGTACAAATCAATATTGCATCTTTTACTTGCTAAGAATGCTTAGAGATATAATTATTGATTGTTAGAACTGAATTGTTAATTGGGCATGTTAAACTTAATTCAATTCTTGAAAATCCATTGAACCGATTAACTGTTTTAAATTCTAACTTGATTCGCCTTACATGTTGGTAAAATTAATCCTTTAAAAGTCTTGGAAATTCTTTATTTAAGATTACGTTTTACATCATTTTGGTATTAGAGCAAAGGTTCTTAAAATCCTAGTTCTTGCATCATTTAGTCTTAAATTTTTTGCATTCATTTAGAATTGTTTAGAGTTTTTTAATTTTATTTTCTTTCGATCTTTTAGATCACGTCAAATTAAAAAAATAAAAAACTTAAGTGCATTTAGGACACGTTTTCCCAAAACACGCAACCCCTAGTTTTCCATCATTGGTGAATGCGTCTTTGCAGCACCATCACAGATCCTGAAGAGCCTTTCTTGTACCTCCCAAACCACTTAATTAGGAACCCTAGAATTTAGCAAACCCCTCCTTACACTGAAATGGACAACTCTGATATTTTCGCTATCCTAGCTGCCATTCAAGTAACTCTTACCAATATCAATCAGAGGCTTGAGAAAGTAAAATTAAATCAAACTGTTGCCCCTGAGCTTCATGCTAATCATCAGATCCCTCAAGGGAATGATCGTGACAGCCGACGTCAAGATCGTGATCTTGACGAACAATACAAGAAGAACGTTAAGGCTGATGTTCCCCATTTTGAAGGCCACAGAGAACCCCAAGCTTATCTTGATTGGATCCGTGCTATGGACCACTACTTCGTGTGGTTTGACATGAGCGAAGCTCTGAAGGTCAAATTTGCCACGAGAAAATTGACTGGAAAAGCTCAACAACATCGGACCAATCTTGAACATGCTCACAGAGGTCGAGGCCTGACACCCATAGCCACTTGGAAAGCCATGAAAGAGAAGCTCATTGAGAGATATGTACCGTTATCGTTTCATACCCGATTGTTAGATTCGTAGAACCAACTCTATCAACGAAGCAAATCCACCCAAGAGTATGTTGATAAGTTTGATGACTTCCTTATTCGGTGCAATGCCTTAGGTAAAGAGAGCGAAGAACAAACTTTTTCTAGGTTCAGGGTTGGATTACGAGCCGATCTGAGGAACAAGCTAATTCATAGAAATGTGGACTCATTAGCGGCAGCTTATGTCCTTGTTCTCGATATGGATTTCCTTAAAGCAAATTCCCATAACAAGTCCAGCGATTCGATGGATCATTCCTCTAGAATGACCCCCCTGACCCCTCTAAACCTGAGCACTCCTCTCCTCAGTACCCCAACAAGTCTTACCCAAGCAAGCTTACTTCAAATCCCTATTTACTTAGAAATGATAACCCGGGTAAGAACATTGAACTAGACTATTCTAAGATTAATCCTCTCACTAAGTGCTATAAATGCAAGGGATACGGCCATGTTGCTGGCAACTGTCCCAGCCCAAGTAGGATCAATATAGTAGAGGGTATCGCTATCATCGCTGATGAGCCCGATAATGAGTTTACCTTATGAACCTCATGTAAGTGATGACCTTGATGAAGAAGAGGATGATCAGCCTCTCAACTGTATTCAGTCTATCCAGTCACCTCCATTAAATGTACCTGAGTCACCTATCCTTTCCCAAATTACTTGGCAGCCCATAGATTTTATCCATGTGTTAGAACATTACAGCGTCACAAAGTCTGCATCCCCATTTGCATATCTCGTTCATGACTTGCTTAGAGAAATTTTCAAGGAAATTAATGAAAATAATTTTAGCTACAAGTTAATAGCAGATATTAGAAGAAAATTTAAAACTCTTTATATTGATGACAAAGTGATGGTTCGGATTCGTCCTGAACGGTTTCCAGCTGGATCCGTTAAGAACTTGAACACATGTGCTGTAGGTCCATTTAAGATTCTACATACAATCAATGATAATACCTATGTCGTTGACCTTCCTGAAGGTTTTGGCATAATACGACTTTTAGTATTGAGGATCTAGTACTCTATGAAGGCTCAAAATTTAATTCTAGAAATTCTTTTATAAATAAGCCTATCCTACAGCCTAATGGTGAGATTCCCATATTTATCCCCTCTACCTGATACTATTTACTTACCGACAGAAGAATTGAATAATATTTTAGATGATCAGATAATCTCTACAAGAGATTGTGGTATTCATAGGTATTTGGTGAGGTAGAAGAACAAGCCAAAATCGGATGACACTTAAAGTGATCGGAAGGATCTCCCGCAACTGGATCCAGATCTTTTTGAGCACCATAATAGGATCACTGGTTTTGACTCGACTGTGTCAAGCTTTCCCACCCGGAGAAAATGACGAGGATATCAATTCTGTTTAGTTTAGTATTTTATTTCAGTACTATATTTATTTTTGGAAATTATAGCCATATGTAATCTTTCTTTTATACATTAAAATATTTTTGAGATTTCAGAATATTTTGATATTTGTATCAAGATTTGTTTTGAGCCTATATAGGCCTCGTGATTGATGAGAAGTTATGCAATTCTTGATTAACAAAATTATTGTGTTGAGTGATTGCTCTTCATCCCTCTTTTTGTGTGATACAATTAAGAGATTTATTAAGGTTTGTAATAAATCATAATAAAATTTTAGGATTTGTGATAAACTTTAAAACTACCCTAAATCCCCGATTATATCCAAAATCCCAAATCCTAACCCTGATTAATTAAATCCTAATCTAATCCCCAAACCCTACTTCATCTTCTTCCCACTTCCCTTCTGAAACCCATCAACAACCCCCCCCCCCCCTGACCGCTCCCCTCCTTCCCCTCACCAGTCCGCCACAACCATCACAACCGCCAGCTGATCACCCTCTGTCAACAACCTCCTCTCCGTTGCCCCTATGTGTTTTGAACCCCGACAACTTCTTTCCACTTCTCACATATTTGTGTTACTGCTTTATCGTCACTATAATATTATTTGATTTATCAGTCATCTACAAATATTGAAAGTTAGCTATCTACTTGCTAATTAGGGTATAAATCAATATTGCATATTTTACTTGCTAAGAACGCTTAGAGATATAATTATTGATTGTTAGAACTGAATTGTTAATTGGGCATGTTAAACTTAATTCAATTCTTGAAAATCCATCGAACCAATTAACTGTTTTAATTTCTAACTTGATCCGCCTTACATGTTGGTAAAATTAATCCTTTAAAATTCTTGAAAATTCTCTATTTAGGATTATGTTTTACATCAATATCATTTGATAGAAATAAAGCTACAAGCTAGAATGAAAGAAAAATGAACTATAAACTCTGACAATTCCTCTTTAGCTTCCATATTATGCATACCGTTGATATGCTAGCCTATTAGATATTATATTAGGTAGTATACTATATGAGAGATTAGTTTAGTCCCACATTGATTATGTATCGGTTTTATATTCCCTTCTCTCCTATATATAGGAGACACATTGTACTCAGTTTATTCAATTCAATAATCAATAATAAATCCAATAATTCTATCATGGTATCAGAGTCTATAATTCTATAAGGCCTATACTAATTTTATCCTCGTCGTCGAGGTGGAGTGGTTCTCATCTTCATCAAAATCACTCCACCCCCCGACAACCCTCTTCCTCTTCCGAGATCAAAACCCTAATCTCCTTCTCCCTTAATCAACAACCGCCAATAACCCTAACCCTAATTTCCCCCTCTCACCTTCATCGGAATCACTCCACCTCTCGACATCCCTCTTTCGATCAAGTCTCAAAAAACTCAGATCGACAACATCCCCGATGGGCAACACGGCATCAACAACTCAGATCGGCATCCCCAATTGCTCTAACTCCAGTCGCTGCACAAATCCCGACTGTCGTCTTCCCCCTCACCACTGCAACTCCTCACCCAACAACCAAACGCCGCCACCATCTCATCACCGTCAACCTCATCACCTCAGGCCCACACCATCAGCAAGGCCCCACATCATCATCATCCTCCAGATCCAACACCAACGTTGACTCCCTTCCACTCCCGTCAACACCTCTAACGATCCTTCCTGACCACCGTCCAACTCAGACCTCACCATCACCGTGACAACTATCCTATCCTCGACAACAACAAACGAACTCCATCCTCTTCCCTCACCTCACGTCGTCTGCCTTTCCCCCTTTGGGTTTGGATTCGAACCAGACTCCGAAGCAACAATTTTTATTTCTATGCCTCCACCGAAACCCACAAATCCCTCACCTCACGTCCATCTCCTCCCAACCCCACCTCCGCCGTTGCGTTGATCTCTGCCCCCTTTACCAGCCGCCACTAATCTTATATCCCCCAAACCCGAACCCTACTCCTTTATCCTCTAACCCTACTCCTTTATCTCTCTACCCAACAAATACCGAACCCAATACCCAAACCCAAATCAAATCCAAAACCTAATCTCAAACCCGACCCGTATCCACAAAACCCTCTTACCTTATACTCCAATAACCCTATAACCCTATACCCATATTTTACCAAACTGAACCCTATCCGACCCATTTTCTTATATATATATATATATATATATATATATATATATATATATATATATATATATTACCAAATTGAACCCTATCCGACCCATTTTCTTATATATATATATATATATATATATATATATATATATATATATATATATATATATATATATATATATATTGCAGGTCCTTCAGCTTCTACAGTGTTTGTTAGCAAACTCACACTGAGTTTGAGAGAGGGAGATATCAACATCATCACAGTTCTCAGCTCATGGACAATTCTCAAGTCAGTGGTGCCACTTCCTTCCACAACATACTACAATTCTCAAGTCAGTGGTGAGATCCCAACATGCGTCAATAGTGCGGCACTTCCTTCCACAACATACGACAATTCTCAAGTCAGGCGTGAGATCCCAACATGCACCAATAGTGCGCCACTTCTTTCCACAGTATACGACAATTCTCAAGTCAGGGGTGAGATCCCAATATGCGTCAATAGTGCGTCTTTCCTGCTTCATCGAGCGCCTTCCCTGCACCATCTACTTGAGCATCATTCCTGCATCACAGTTTGCCGTCTCTGCGACATCAACATCGTCAATATTCAAACTCATGTTGCTTGAACCAACTTGAGTTTGAGAGGGGGTGTTAGATATTATATTAGGTAGTATACTATGAGAGAGATTAGTTTAGTCCCACATTGATTGTGTATCAGTTTAGTATTCCCTTCTCTCCTATATATAGGAGACATATTGTACTCAGTTTATTCAATTCAATAATCAATAATAAATCCAATAATTCTATTAATCTCAGACCTTCGTTTATACTGCAGCTGATATCTTTTCACGACTTTCTGGTGTTCACTACTTTATATGCCCTTAGTATCAACCAAACACTAAATCAGCGTAGAATTTTTATGTAGTTTGTATTTTTTAAGAAAAAGCTAATTTTTGTGGAAAATTTTTTATGACGACCAAAAGAAGAACTACAAGAATTTTGCCGTAGTAAAATGAGAAGGAATTACTGGGAAGATGCCGAAGTATATTTTTGACAATATTTTATTTGATCTATTTGATATTAATCTTATAAGTTAAATAGAAAATTGTTAGATTTTACTTAGTTGTTGCATTTAATATATTTTGATAATGCAAAAATATTCTACGATTTTCTTTGACTTCATCTTGTAGGCCTTTTTATGGTCAATGACTCAATGAATAAAGGAGACCAGAATTTGAAAAATTATTGACTGTGTTTTTGGTTGAGTGGCATCCCTATCTCTCCTTCCTCTCTTCTTCTTGCTCTTCTTTTTCTTTACCAAATTTACGTCTTAATTTGCACTGAATCATTTAATAAAGCACACATTTTCTTTTCTCATGCAGGAAATAAATTCAAGAAATATATTCCTCAAGCTGATTTCTTCAGTAGAGGACTTAACATGTTTGGCATAGGGCAAAATGACCTTGCTGGAGGATTCTATTCTCAAATAGAGGACCAAGTTTTAGCTTCTATTCCGACAATTCTTTCAGAATTTGAGACTGGACTTAAGGTTGTGCATATACTCTTTAACTTCAAAGTTTAATTTAGTCTATTGAGCTCACTTTACTAGCGCAAGTTCATATATTTTCAATTCCAGCACTCAATATTATTGCAAGTCAAAGAGGCATGAAGGCTTACCGTTTCAAGTCTAGTAACTAGAACTTGTACACCCTATTTCAATACAGGCAATCTCCAGTGCTGATGGTTTCCAACTACTTTTTAAAATTTAGTAGCTGTCACGTGTGACTTTACATTGAAGAAAGTAAGACCATCTCGATGTAAAAATGGCAAAATGCATTTTTTAGCAATCCAATTCGATGAGCATCCACAGTCGTCGATTGGCAAAAAATTGGCAAAAAAATGGTGGAACGAAACATGATGTTTCGTCCCAAAAATTGGAAAAAAAATAAAGGTTTTTTTTTTGCAAAAAAAATTTGCAAAAAACAAATTTTAAAAATATTCGTAAATAATATTTGCAAAAACAATTAAAAAATTTGCAAAAACAATTAAAAAAATTACAAAAATTTCCAAAAAATGGCCCAGATTCTGGACGAAGCATGGTGCTTCATCCAGTTTTTCCGGAAAATTTGTTTTTAAAAAAAAAAAATTGCAAAAAGAATTTTTTAAACAAATTGTAATTTTTTTTTGCAAAAACAATTTAAAAATTTGCAAAATCAATTAAAAAATTGCAAAAAAAAATTTAAAATTTACAAATTTTTTTTGAAATTCGGATTGGGACGAAGCAATTGAGACGAAACATCATGTTCATTCCCACGTTTAAAGGTTATTTTATTCGTTTTTTTTTTTACTTCGGACGAAACATCATGTGATGTTTCGTCCGATCAATTAAGAATATAATAAAATAATCCAGACGAAACATCATGTTTCGTCCGCTATAATATGCATATTGCTATTTCGATTGCTATTTCTCCGTATCTACTGTAGCGCTTTTGTCAAAAAATGGCAAAATAGCAAACGACTGTGAGCGCTACAGTAGGGAAAAAAATGGCAAAAATGGCAATAAAGCAAACGACTGTGGATGATCTAATAAGTCTGTGTAACTACTGATATACTATTCATAAAAAAACGTCAGTTACAATAAAAACTATAGCAATATGAAGAAAAGATTAGATATTCTCAAAAATATTTTTGCTGCTGATTTTGGTGTGGGAGCAAACAGATGAATTTGTGGATTCTTGAGAAAACGAATAAGGCAAACCTGTTGACCTTCACCAACGTGTTGACTTATTTCTTGCCGCTACCGCGAACCTGCAAAAAGTGCGATACACCGGGATGGATTCTGGTGACGCACCCTCCGACGCTCTTGTCAGTAATCAGAAAGATTAAGAAAGAGCTTTATGTAGAAAAATATTGATTACCTTATTATGGTGGGGGGAGAAGGGTATTTATAATCACCTTAAGGATTCGTTTCGAGATAAGGACAAATCTTTTCTTCCCGGTATTTTTGGATAAGATAGAATTTAAATCGTTTTATAGAGATAACTATGAATTTAAATTACTCTTTATCTATCTGGGTTGGTTTGTAAGGGGTCGCTACCCATACCCAGTAAGACAGATCCGTTTATGGAAATTGGGATTTGAAGAAAGACCCATTTCCCATTTCAGACCCGTTTGTAGGTGAATTACCGTTTTACCCCCTGAGAGCTTTAAGATTTGTGCCCGATTTGAACGGTCCTGATTTGGTTCTATTTTTAGCCATATCAAATGCCCCTCACTCCTGGAGACTGAGTTTTACAGTCTTTTAGGAGTAGTTTTGTCCGTTTTTAATGGCTAATAGAATTTATCGGAGTTCTCGGGGGAGTTTGGATCTTGCTTGAGGTGTAACAGTGTCAATATGAGCTTGTAAAGTACCCAAAATTATCCTCAAAATTTTTTGGATTTTTTGTGATTTTTCCAGATTTTTCCCGCAATTTTTAATCATTTTTTGAATTTTTCATTCAATTTCCGAATTTAAATAATTAAAATTTTAATTAATTATTCTAATTTAATAATTGTTATTTTCAGAATTTTAAAATTATTTTCCTAATTAATAATTATTTTTAGAATTTTTTTAATTAATTTTTCGATTTTTAATTAATTTTTCGGATTTTTTAATAATTAATTCAATTACATAAATAAATAAATTAATTAATATATACCTGATGATGTGGTGCAATCCTGTGCGTTGATCACGATCAGAGGGCGCGCATCTCTAAGCGAGCCGTTTTTCTCCAATACGCAGCTCGGTACCTCGGTTGCTCGGAACCGTCCTCGGATCTGGCCGAGCGTTGGAGGTGATGCCACGTGGCACCACCTAGTGGCAGTTTTTTTTCCCTTCTCTCCCGCTCTCCTCCTTCCTTCTCCATTCTCCTTCGTCTTTCGCCCTCTACTGTGGCTTCCGACCCTGCCCCTCACCCCGTCCTCGACCTAGGCCTTGCCCCCGACCTCGCCTCCCCTCCGAGCTCATCTGACGAGGGGCTCGGCGGTTGAGCTCGACGTGGCGACGGTTTGAAGGATGGAGCTCGGCAGAGCTGACGAGCGGAGTGATCGAGCTCGGCATGGGGAGAGGAGCTCGATGAAGCCATGGGAGACGGAATTTGGCGAGGGGGCTCGTCTGTTGTGGTCTATGAAGCATGGATACCAGTACAGAGTGAGGTACATGGGTGCGGGGATACGTGATTTTACAAAAAAATAGGATACGGGTGCGTTGGTGGATACGTTAAATATAAAATAATTTATATTATATTTATAGATATAAAATATTTTTCTTATTAAAAATGCAAATATTTAAACCATTTCATAGAATTATAAGAATACATTATAATTATGAGCATTTTAGAGAAAAGAAATGATAATCAAACTATCAAATCTTTGGGTAGTCTTGTTTTGTGTTTGCGCATAATTGTAAACAACTAACTTTTGAAATTACTCTGGGACCCCATGCATTTATTTAAATATAATTGTCTAAAAGTTATGAAAAATGCATTTAAAAAATTGGGTGCTCCTTGGGTACGCACCTAGGAGTACCAAGGAGTATCGGCACCCGATACGCACCCGACACGGGTACGTTGGCCATTTGGAAGTATCCGTGCTTCCTAGGTTGTGGTGAGGGAGCTCGATGGAGCTCGGGAGGCCGACGAGGAGCTCGACGCTCATTGGGGGTGGAGCTCGACAGGCCATGGGTTCGGCCACTTGGAGCTTGGCGATGGTCTTGGCAAAGGTGAGTGAGCTCGACGGCGATGGCGAAGCTTTGGGGAGGAAAGAGCTCGGAGCTCGGTATTGGATGAGGTCGGCAAGACGTGCTCATGGGAGGCGACGCTCGGCGACGTGGAGCTCGATGCTTCGGGAAGGAGAGCTCAGAGGTGTGTGGGGAGCTCGCGAAGGGGGATAGCTTCGACGAAGGTGGAGCTCGGAGATAGTGGTGTTTTGGAGCTTTGGAGCTCGGTGATGGAAGCTCGACGAGGTCTTGGCCATCGCTGGCCTTGGTCGAGGCGCTCGCTGAGCTCGGAGGCGAGGAGCTTGGAGCTCAGCAGTAATGGGTTCAGCGAGGCCTTGTTGGAGCTCGTCGAACGTGGATCTTGGGGGGAACTCGACGAAGGAGGTCGGCATTGGAAAGGAGCAATGGCAGACTCCCACTTGACTGAATCCTCCACTTGCATTGCTTCATCATAACACTCTGGTTCTCCACTATCAGTTAGCAACAAGTAATGCAAAGAAGGCGAATAGCGCTGGATTGGTTTAGGAATTCTGGAGGAGCGTCTCACTTCTGGCGTGCTTGGTTCTTCATGAACTGCTTCAGGACTAATCTGGACATCACTTCCAGATATCTCCTCGAACTCTACGAATTCCTTCGTTTCAGCATGTGTACTGGAGCTACTTGATTCTACAGTTGATCTGTCTTTGTACATCATATCCTCATTGAATATGACATCTCGGCTTCTGATGATCTTCCGATTTTCATAATCCCAAAATCGGTAGCCGAACTCGTCACCATCATATCCAATAAAAACACATTTATTAGATTTTGGATCTAATTTACTTCTTTCAGTAGAATCAATATGCACATAAGAAACACAACCAAACACTTTCAAGTGTGAAAGGCTTACCTCTTTTCTGCTCCAAACTTCCTCTGGTATTCCACCATCCAAAGGTACTGATGGCCCACGGTTGATCAAGTAGGCAGTAGTGTTGACGGCTTCAGCCCAGAACATCTTGGGTAAGCCGGCGTGTATCCTCATGCTTCTGGCACGTTCATTCAGAGTTCTGTTCATGCGCTCTGCTACGCCATTCTGCTGCGGTGTCATGGGAATCGTTTTTTCCATCTTGATGCCGTTGTTCGCGCAGAATTCTCTGAATCTACGATCTGTGTACTCTCCACCATTGTCAGACCTCAGACGCTTGACTTTCAAACCAGTTTCATTTTCCACCATGACTTTCCATTTTCTGAAGGTATCAAAGACTTCTAATTTCTTCTTCAGAAAATATACCCACACCTTCCTTGTAGAATCATCATTGAAGGTGACATAATACAATGAGCCTGCTAGAGATTGAACCGGAGATGGTCCCCATACATCAGTATGAACCAACTCTAACTTTTCTGCCTTGGGTGCCTTACCAATCTTTGCAAAGCTGACCTTCTTCTGTTTGCCGAAGATACAATCCTCACATAGGCCAACATCCACGCTCTTCAGTTTTGGCAGCTTCCCCTTTGACACGAATGTCTTCATCCCTTTCTCGCTCATATGACCAAGCCTTTGGTGCCATAGATTTGATTTTCCATCAGCATCTGCACTTGCAATGATACTCTCCAAGTTTGAGGTCACATAGAGAGTACCAGTCTTCTTACCACGAGCAGTGACAAGTGCTCCTTTGGTAATCTTCCATTCACAGCCTGAAAAGGTTGTACAATAACCTTCTCCATCAAGCTGTCCCACTGAGATCAAGTTCCTTTTGAGGCCAGGAATATGTCTCACTCCTTGCAGCTTCCATGTAGTCCGGTTCGGCAACTTTATTCGAATGTCTCCTTTTCCCACGATCTTCAAGGTCTCATCATCGGCTAGATGAACCTTCCCAAAATCACCACTGACGTAGTTCTCCATGATTTCTCTGCATGGGGTGGAATGGAAAGATGCCCCTGAATCCAAGATCCATGATTCTATCGGACTGTTGACGCTTAGAATCATTGCATATCCTGCTTCCTCGGTCACGTTGGCAGATTCCTGTGTACCGGTAGCTTTCTTCGGTGCTCGGCAATCTCGTTGAAAGTGACCCCTCTTGCCACAATTGTAGCAGTTGAAAGCTTTCTTTCCGATCTAGATTTATCTCGTCTAGATTGCGATCTGCTGTGATTAGAGTTTCTTTCTGAAGTTCTTCCTCTTGACTCCGTGTGCAAAGCTGAGGAGGAGGTTGATGCTTCACCTGATTCTCTCCGCCGAATTTCTTCACTCAATACCAGATCCCGAACATCGTTGAACTTCAATTTACTATTTCTTGACGAAATACTGACTGCTATAACAGTAGCATTCCAACTGTCTGGTAAAGAAGATAAGAGAATCAAAGTACGAACTTCATCATCGAACTCAATTTCTACGGAACTCAACTGGGTTGTGATTGTGTTGAGTTCGTTCAGATGTTGATCCACCGATGCGCCTTCCGTCATCCGCAAGTTGAATAACCTGCCTCATCAAGTGAACTCAATTTCTACGGAATTCAACTGGGTTCATACTGATGTATGGGGACCATCTCCGGTTCAATCTCTAGCAGGTTCATTGTATTATGTCACCTTCATTGATGATTCTACAAGGAAGGTGTGGGTATATTTTCTGAAGAAGAAATCAGAAGTCTTTGATACCTTCAGAAAATGGAAAGCCATGGTGGAAAATGAAACTGGTTTGAAAGTCAAGCGTCTGAGGTCTAACAATGGTGGAGAGTACACAGATCGTAGATTCAGAGAATTCTGCGCGAACAACGGCATCAAGATGGAAAAAACGATTCCCATGACACCGCAGTAGAATGACGTAGCAGAGCGCATGAACAGAACTCTGAATGAACGTACCAGAAGCATGAGGATACACGTCGGCTTACCCAAGATGTTCTGGGCTGAAGCCGTCAACACTACTGCCTACTTGATCAACCGTGGGCCATCAGTACCTTTGGATGGTGGAATACCAGAGGAAGTTTGGAGCAGAAAAGAGGTAAACCTTTCACACTTGAAAGTGTTTGGTTGTGTTTCTTATGTGCATATTAATTCTGCTGAAAGAAGTAAATTAGATCCAAAATCTAATAAATGTGTTTTTATTGGATATGATGGTGACGAGTTCGGCTACCGATTTTGGGATTATGAAAATCGGAAGATCATCAGAAGCCGAGATGTCATATTCAATGAGGATGTGATGTACAAAGACAGATCAACTACAGAATCAAGTAGCTCCAGTACACATGCTGAAACGAAGGAATTCGTAGAGTTCGAGGAGATATCTGGAAGTGATGTCCAGATTAGTCCTGAAGCAGTTCATGAAGAACCAAGCACGCCAGAAGTGAGACGCTCCTCCAGAATTCCTAAACCAATCCAGCGCTATTCGCCTTCTTTGCACTACTTGTTGCTAACTGATAGTGGAGAACCAGAGTGTTATGATGAAGCAATACAAGTGGAGGATTCAGTCAAGTGGGAGTCTGCCATGAAAGATGAGATGGACTTGCTCATGTCAAATCAGACGTGGGAGTTAGCTGAACTACCACCAGGCAAGAAAGCTCTCCATAACAAGTGGATTTTCAGGATCAAAGAAGAGCATGATGGAAGCAAGCGCTACAAAGCAAGATTGGTAGTCAAAGGCTTTCAGCAAAAAGAAGGTGTTGATTACAACGAAATTTTTTTTCCAGTCGTGAAGTTGACTACAATCAGACTGGTATAGAAAATTGTAGGTGCAGAAAATTTACATCTTGAACAATTAGATGTAAAGACAGCTTTCCTTCATGGTGATTTGGAGGAAGAGATTTATATGAAGCAACCAGAAGGCTTCATACAGGCGAACAAGAAGAACCTCGTATGCAGACTGAAGAAGAGCTTGTATGGCTTAAAACAAGCTCCCAGACAGTGGTACATAAAGTTTGATTACTTCATGAGCAGCAGCGGTTTCACAAGATGCCATGCAGATCATTGTTGCTACATCAAGAAGTTCGATAATAACTTCATTATTCTATTATTGTATGTAGATGATATGCTTGTTGCAGGTTCTGACATGCAAGAGATCATCAATCTGAAGTAGGAATTGTCGAAGCAATTCGCAACGAAAGATCTAGACGCTGCAAAGCAGATTCTTGGAGTGAGGATCAAGAAGGACATGAAGTCGAGGACTTTGATGTTATCGCAGGCTGAGTACATTAACAGAGTACTCCCCAGGTTCAACATGCAGGATGCTAAGCTAGTGAGCACACCTTTGGGTGTTCATTTTAGACTTTCCAAAGAACAGTCACCGAAGACGGAAGAAGAGCGTGCACACATGGAGAAGGTTCCGTACGCCTCAGCAATTGGAAGTCTGATGTATGCTATGGTTTGTACCGGACCAGATATTGCTCAAGCAGTGGGAGCTATTAGCAGGTACATAAATAATCCAGGCAAAGTACACTGGGAAGCAGTTAAATGGATCCTCAGATATCTACGAGGTACCACAGATAAAGCACTTTGTTTCAAAGGTAGAGATATGACACTCACAGGCTATGTGGATGCTGATTTAGCCAGAAATGTCGATATCAGAAAGAGCACTACAGAGTATGTCTATACTCTAGGAGGTACAACCGTGAGTTGGGTTTCTCAGCTACAGAAGATAGTTGCTCTCTCTACAACTGAAGCAGAATATGTCGCTGTTACAGAAGCCAGCAAGGAAATGATTTGGCTACAAAGTTTCTTGGAAGAACTGGGTCAGAAACAAGAAGACAATGTCTTGTATTGCGACAGTCAGAGTGCTATCCATCTGGCAAAAAATCCGTCTTTTCATTCCAGAACAAAACATATACAAGTGCGATATCATTTCATCCGGTCTCTTCTGGAAGATGGGATTTTGAAGTTAGAAAAGATTAGTGGAAGTCAAAATCCGGCGGAAATGCTAACAAAGACAGGTGACTATTGACAAACTGAAGTTATGCTCAGCTTCAGTTGGCCTACACGAATAATAAGACCGGAAAAAGCTGCTGCATTGATCGAGGTGTGAAGACTAATTGAAATTCGTCTTCAAGTGGGAGATTGTCACGGGGTTGGTGCTGGGGTTGGTGCACCATCCACCACCAAACCCCCCACCTACCACCATAGTCAATTATGGCTGCCCACACTCCTCCTATATATATCCTCCCTTCCCCTCTCTTTATCTCCATCCCATCCTCACTCCAATAAGAGAAGAAGAGAAAGAGAGAGAATTGAAAAAATTGGGTTTGGATTTTTTTGAGTATGTAAACACTTTGTAGAGAGAGAATTTTTGTGAGAAAAAATTCTTGGGGTTTTGGGTTGTGAGTATTTTTGAGTGTTTTGTGAGGAAAAACACTTTGTACAATTTTCTCTCCTAAAGTAAAGATCTGCAGTAGCTCCGGAGACGTAGGCACCAAATTGTGCCGAATTCCTTATCAATTTTTGTGTGTGCTATTTTTGCTTACATTTCGCATTCTTGCTAATCTGGTGAAAGGAAAAACTTGTGGTTTTCCCAATAGGCATTGGAGAGGAGCTTCGTGTTCGGTGATGGAGGTCGACAGCTTGACACAGGAAAAGTTAGGTTTTTTGGCGGGAAATGTAGAGGAGAAGAAGAGAACGGAGGAGGGAGGTGGTTCGGGTTTGGGTCCCTAACGGGTCCGAACCCGACCCGTTAGCCCTTTAATATATTTTTTGGTGGTTGTTGTTTGTTCAACGAATCCAAGCTGTTGATCGTGATTGAGCACGAATTTTGAGATTGAATTTTTTGCCATTTTGCCGCTCGGTAGCTCAATAGCTCGGTAGCTCGGATTTCATATCCGAGCTATGGGGCGTAATCAGGGCGGTTGATCACGATCAGACATGAATCACAAAAGATAAGTTGTTTTGCGCCAATTCGCAGCTCGTTACCTCGGCAGCTAGGATTGTAGATCCGGAGTACGTGGCAAGATCTGAGCCGCTTGATGAAGATCTGGCATGAATCACGAGGGATTAGTTATTTTTCGCCAATTTGCAGCTCGGTACCTCGGTAACTCGGATTGTAGATCCGAAGTACGTGGCAAGATCTGAGCCACTTGATGAAGATCTGGCACGAATTACGAGGGATTAGTTGTTTTGCACCAATTCGCAGCTCGGTACCTCGGTAGCTCGGATTGTAGATCCGGAGTACGTGGCAAGATCTGAGCCGTCGATGAGGATCAAGTGCGAATTTTGAGGAAATGACTTTTCCTATTTTCACGCTCGGCACAGCTGTCTTGTGACCCACTTTCTCGGTGCTACGGGGGTTCGATTGGGACGTGTGACCCCTCGATTCGAAGCTGACTCAAAGAACCAACTTCTCTTTAGAGGCCAGTTGAAGAATCACCTGTATTGAGGGTCAGAATAGGCCTGCAATATCTTCGCTTATATCAAGTTGAGAGGAGCTTCGATCTCCAGAATCCTCGAAGAGGAGATCCACTCCTGTTGTAACTCCTGTTTCCCTGTATTTGTACTTTTATACTGTATTTTGCTCATTTGTACTCTTTCATCTATTTGAGATCCTGTATTTTATTTCAGTTCGAATAAAATCATTATTTTTGCCTCGACTCAATTTTTGGTCCTTTTATCGAATTCATTTGTGTGCACTTTGTGTCGTTCTTCATGAAGAATTGACCAATTATTCTCATTT
Organism: Hemerocallis citrina; assembly: GCA_017893485.1. Lineage (NCBI taxonomy): Eukaryota > Viridiplantae > Streptophyta > Magnoliopsida > Asparagales > Asphodelaceae > Hemerocallis > Hemerocallis citrina. Next base: position 120,558,546 of record CM030365.1, read on the forward strand.
ATCTCTTTAATCCCCATTTTAGTGCATTTTGACCATTTCTCTTGTTGGGTTCTTTTTGAAACGGATACCCAAAACCCACGAACCCGCAAACCCTACTATTTAAACCCTACCCTAACCCTAATCCCAACACTTACTGTATAAACCTAATCTAACCCCGCCGCTCTTCTCTTCTCCTTCACCGATTCCTTCTCCTTCGTTTTCGCCAACCAACCCATCCCGATCCCTTTCCGCTCGCCTCGCCCACCCTCGACCTTCGCCTCGTCGACCCCACAGCACCACCACCTCCACAAACTCCATCGTCGTTCGCCACCACCACAGAACCCACCACCGTCGTCCCCAAACTCCGAAACCCATCCAACTCGCCTGCACCCAAACTCAACGCCTCCCTCACCTTCGCTCTCGACCTCCGACCATATCCCCATCGCCTCGCCGCCTCCAACACCATCCCCTCCGTTCGCCTGCAACCACCGAACTCCTCCCCTGTTCTTTGGACCGAACAGAGAGCGCTGCCGTCGTCGCCTCCCGTTATCCTCGCGCCTCCGTCGTGCCACAGTCGCCGCGTTGCTCCCCGACGTAGTGTCACCGTCGAAGCACCACCGTACGTCGCCGTCCCCATCTCTCTCTCTCTCCCTGTTTCGAAGCAGCGAACGAAGAAGAAGAAAAGGGAAAAGGGCGGGGTCTGATTTGGACCGTTGGATCGCGCCAGATCCGTGCCTGTGATCGCTATTCGGTGTTCGCCCACAACGAATCCCAGAACTGCTGTATGCTGTTTGGCCCCGATCCGGTGTGCGGGATAAATCCGATTGGTGGAAATTGCTGTCCCGTGTTTTGCCGCGCCAAATCCTATTCGCTGTTTGCTGTTTGGGCTTGGATCCGGTGTGGAAAAATTCACTCTTTTATTGGAGCTTCGCACGTGCTTTTGGAGGACTTCTTTCGGGATTTTTCAACCCAATTTTCTACAACAAGTGGATCTAATCATCGTCAAACTAAGGCAAGTATCCTTGTACATTTTATTGTTCTAGTACAAGCACCCTTGAAATATTACAAATAGTTAGATTGTGACTCCTCCTTGAAATTCGTTGTAGATCAATATTGAACCTCCAAATTGACAATTCTAAGAGTCACAAAATTTTCTTGTATTTAATTTATAATTATTGGACTCTTTTACCCTTGAACACATGAACACATAGACATATGAATTAAGGAGCCCTAAATTTGTTGATACATGTCACATTCAATTTTTGACGAACTTGCAACCCTATAACTTGAAAAACATTTATTATTTACTGTTTGACCTCCATTATCATGTATTGATGCCACATAATGACTTAGACACCAAATAACATTTTCCCATGTAACCTACGCTAGTAAATTATTTCTACGAGTTGCTGTCCTGAATTTCCTTTCGCTGTTTCGACCCCCTTATCATTTGAATCTGGGCCCGAGCCCTGAATAGAAATTGTAGATCTGGATGTGTAGATATCGATAACTTCCGAAAGTTCTGAATTTGGAGTTACGGTCTAGGAGTTGTGGCAGTTTTTCTGCAGTTGTGTCAGTAGACGCAGATTTGCAAAACTGCTGCACACCTTTACTTTGCGAATTAATTTAGCTATGCAACCAGCAAGCGTTTGACTCAAAATTTTATATGTAGTTGTTGGACACCATATAGGACATCCCCAATTTTTCTTAGAATTAATTTTTATTATTTAAACCCTGTTTTACATGTATAAACTCAAATACACAATTCTGCCTGAACAAATGTAACAAGCTAGCGTTTGAGGGAATGACTATAGAGTGGACAATATAGGTAAGTGTACTCGGAAGAGGGCCCGTGTTTCCCAAAGTTGTATGTTAAATGGAACTAAGTGGCACGTCATGGGTGACGGGGGCCACCTCTAGAACCTACGGGGGCCACCTCTAGGGCCCATTACAAGGTTACATGATATATATTTGCGATCACATGGAACTAAGTGCCACGTAGAACTAAGTGCCACGTCATGGGTGACGGGGACCACCTCTAGAGCCTACAGGGGCCACCTCTAGAGCCCATGGTTGATCACCTGCTTGTTTGATGCCTGAGTACACCGCCCTGTAGACTCCATTACTAGGTCTAAACGCAATTGATTTGACTGTAGCAACCATGTAGTAAAAAGATGGATGCATGTCGTGCTACCTAGATAGTAATCACACAAGACTTGAACTTAATACCTAATACATTATTATCCTGATACCTGATTATCCTGTTACCTGATTACCTGGTTACCTGATACCTGATACATGAAACTTGAACATGACACCGGTAACTTGAAATATGAAACTTGATACATGAAACCTGACACATGAAACATGCTACTTGATGTTAGTTACCCCTACAGGTTCACCTGACATATGTTTTACCATTAGCAGTTGTTAACTAGCCTGTTTACTAAGAAGTTCTCCCTTGCTAGCTAATTCCTGGTTGTTTCTACTACTTGTTGTATCTCTGTTACATTCTTGATTCCAGTTTCTATTCCCCATACTTGTACTTGTTTTCACTATTTATGGCCCTAGCTTGCACTAAGGGCATTTTCTATTGTTTTTCCCTGTTTTCCTTTTTATATTTTATTAAACAGACTTTGGAGACGAGCTTCCTGCAGGAATTGGTGAGCAAAGGTTCTAGCCTTCAAGTGGAGAAGGACTTGATTAGAATATTTATTTCCTGCATTATTTGTTTATTTTTGGATTATTATTCTTGCAAATTGAGAAATTGTAACGGGCTGATGTTCCCGAGTTTAACTTGATTCAGACTTGAAACTACTTGGATGTTTTATCGTATTTCAGTGGTTTCTGTTGCTAATAAATTATTCATGCATGCTTGGTTAGATATATCTCTCGTGTTATATTCTTGTTGTGATGCTGAGTCGATCCCACAGCTTATGAATGATGTTAAGATCATTCGCTGGGCTTCGTCATGTACTCGTATTTCCGTATTTTGGGAAGCAGGGCGTGACACCTGTGGGCTAAGAAGATGAGCTAGGAAGATCCTCGCAAGACCCATGGGAAGCTCCGTTCTCGGAGACAAGTTTGAGGAGGGACTCTAGGGGTGAGTTGTGCTCTGAACTCGTTGAGAAGAGGTCTGCTCTAGAGGCGAGCGGAGTGAAGAGCTTCACCAGGCTCTAGGAGAGAGCCGTTCGGGAGACAAGTTTGACGAGGAACTCTAGGGGAGAGTTGTGCTCCGAACTTGTTCAGAAAAGGTCCGCTCTAGAGGCGAGCAGAGTGAAGAGTATCACCAGGCTTTAGGAGAGAGCCGTTCAGGAGATAAGTTTGAGGAGGAACTCTAGGGGAGAGCTGTACTCCGAACTTGTTGCTTAAGAGGGTTTCAACAGTTTTTGGAGCAATTTCGAATGGTGAGCTACTTTGTACTTGCTCGTTCGCAAGTAGCTAAAGCGACATCGAACCAAGTGTTGGACTCCGAACTTATTGTTTGGGGGTGTTAACGAGTTGCAGGACCAATTCCGAATGGTGAGTTGCTCCGCACTTGCTTGTTGCAAGCGGCATCGAGCCAAGTGTTGGACTCCAAACTCGTTTTTTTAGCTTAGTAAGTTGTGGGAGCAGCCCTGTAGGAAAAGCTGGACTCCGAACTTAGCATTTAACGAGTCTTAGATGTGACTCGGAGGGGTAGAAATGAAGCAAGTGCAATAATGGAAAAAAGCTAAGTTTTATTGAGATAAACTAAGTGGCCGCTTCAAGGGGATGAGCCATTATTACATGCTTCTGGGCCGTGTTAGAAGCATCAGCCTTATTGAAACTGAAAACCTACTTCTACTATAGGGTGAAGGCCTCTTGGGAGGAGTTCGGATCTCTCCCCATTGGACCTCCTTGGATAAGGTGGAGGACGGCCACAGGTTTGGAATCTTGGAACTCGGCGGAACTCTCTGTTCGCATGTAGGCTCCTTGGGGTGGAAGGTCGGCCCCGTCTCTTCGGACGAGCTTGGCCAGGTGTCCCCATTGTATGAGCTCTTCGATCTCCTCTTTGAGATTCCGACAATCATTCGTGTCGTGGTCGTGATCCCTATAAAAGCGGCACCACTTATTCCTAATTCTTTTCTTGCCAGGGGTATTCATTCTAGGAGAGTGGAGTAGCCCTTCCTTGTCTACCTCCATAAGAACTGCTGATATACTAGTATTGAGGGGGGTGAACTTCTCAAGACGAGGAGCTGGGCGGCGTTGGCCATTGTCGTCCCTTTGGAATTTTTGGGACCCTTCTTTGCTCGTATTCTTTCGTTTGTTCCCGAAAGACGATTCCTCAAGAGTAGGGGGGTTGAGAGCCTCTTCCACTCAGATGTACTTCTCACTCCTAAGCAGGAGTTTTGAGAAGTCCCGAGGAGGCTTCTTGGCAAGGGACACCTTGAGGTCGTCGTTAGTAACGTTGTGCCCAAATGCCACGAGGCTACTGATTGGTTGAGGGAGGCAATAGACCGGGCTTCGACAGTAAAGCGCTGAACGTAATCTTTTAGACGTTCACCCTTTCTCTAGCTGAGGGTCACCAAAGATGCACTTGTTTTCTCGGCCCGGCGGTTACTCACGAAATGAGTAAGGAAGAGCCCTTCGAACTGATCGAAGGAGAAGATGGAGGCCGGGGCGAGTCAAGAGTACCATTATCTCGCAGGCCCCTACAGCGTGGCAGGGAAGGTTTTGCAAAGGAGCGCATTCGAAGTCTGGTGGATCATCATGAGAGTTTTAAAACTCTCGATGTGGTCGGCAGGGTCCGACTCCCTGTTGTATGACTCAAAGTTAGGGGACTTGAAGTTTTTCGGAACTAGGGCTTCCATGATGGTCCGAGAGAACAGAGGCCCGCTCGGACGGAAATTCCTCACTCGTTGTTCCTCCTCTGTCAAGTCGGCCAAGGCGCATCTCCATCTTGTGGAGATGGCGGTAGACCGAGTCTTCCCTTCGGTTATATCTTGCCGAGCTCCTAGACTCTTTCCCATGCGAAAGGGGACTAGGAGTGCGGTGGTGATGGCTTGGGGTAGGTTGAGGACTGGGCACCAGTTGCTCGTGGTTGGGAGCGACGTTGAGGGCCCGCAGAACGGCTTCTTAAAAATCTTGGAACTCCGCTCTTGTGACTAGTGCCCCTCCAGCTTGGCGATCCCTATGTGTGACTCGGCTTACTGGAGTTTGACTTCTCCATCGATGACGTTGAGGGGACTCTCTTTGCCTCCTCGGGGGAGGGGATCTTCTGGTCCTGGTCTGCCGGGGATTTGGACTTTTGAGACCCTGGGTGCTCAAGTTGAGGGACTCCCCCAAGAGCTCGTCATCTATTCAGGCGAGTATGGAGGTCGACCCCCTTTTGGCGGTTGACAATCACTTGACGAAGATCTTGCTCGGGAGGGTTTTGAGAAGTCATAGAGTCAACTGAAGGATTGGGGACCGCGACATGGTCATGAAAAGGATGTTGCTTTGGACGACTTCAACGGGAGCCCCCCCTGGGCAGCCCCTCGAGACCCTAGAGGGGCCTATTGAGGAGGAGGCTGTTGAAGAAGAACATCTTGAACTGGAGGAGGAAGAGGAGTGGCTCTACGGTTTGAGATCGCTGCCTTCCCCTTCTCCTTCGGATGCATAACTTGAAACTACTTTCGCTGACGAAGTAAGGTTGAATTACTTTTTCGTTTCCCACAGACGGCGCCAATTTATTGCTGCTGATTTTGGTGTGGGAGCAAACAGATGAATTTCTGGATTCTTGAGAAAACGAATAAGGCAAACATGTTGACCTTCACCAACGTGTTGACTTGTTTCTTGTCGCTGCCGTGAACCTACAAAAAGTGCGATACACTGTGATGGTGTTAGGAATTGTGGCCTCAAATACACGTAGGCACGGGGTACTTGAAGTTGGAGAAGAAGAGGAGACAAAGAAGCAAGGGAAGATAAGCAGCAAGTAGAAGAAGAGAAGTCTGGAGGGTTGCGGTCGACCGACCCAGTCGACTGGGAGTTCTTAGAGTGTATTAGTCCAACAGAGGAGAGGACGGTTGACCGACCTTGGGGGTGCAGTCGATCGGTCCGCTCTCTGGGTTGGTTTTACACATTGCAGTCAACCGTCATTAGGGGTGCGGTCGACCGGCAATGTCGGCTGATTGTTTTGGGCTTACGGGAGAAAGGTCCAATTTGCTAGATTTGTGTATATCTTTTAGGGTTTACTTGGGGGCTATATATATGCCCGTAAACTCTAGGGTTTAGAATGCCGTGATCATTATTCAACTTCAAGAGAGATTGTGTCGAGTGTTTCAAAGGTGAGAGAGAGAGATTGAGAGTTGTAATCTCTTTAGTAATATTTGTATTTCTTTGGGAATAAGAAGTATTGGTTATCTCTGCATATTAGTTGTGTTCTTGTGAGATCTATATATTGTGGTGACTTGTTCTTGGTTCATCTATTTCTTGGGAGTTTCTATTGCTTGTGGTGCACTCCGCTATTAGCACTACGAGTTGGGAGTAGATTTCTCCGATAAGTGGTATCAGAGCAGTTGGTTCGAATGGCCGATAACAAGATGAAGATTGAGAGATTCGATAGGAGTGACTTCGCGATGTGGAAGATTCAGATGATAGCGTATCTTGGTCAGAAAGATTTTGATGGTCCGTTGTTTGATGAGAAGCCAGTAGGTGCAGACAAGGATGTGAAGTTCTTAGCAGAGTGGAATTGTTTGGATCAGAAGGCGCTGGGGCAGATTCAGTTGGGGCTGAGTAGGAAGGCGTTATTTCATATCTCGAAGGCAAAGACCACAAAGGAGGCTATGGAGATTCTCATGGATATGTATGCGAAACCGTCGGCATCTAATCAAATTCTTCATCTGAAGAAATTTGTTAATATGAAGTTGAAGGAAGGGGACTCAGTAGTAGAGCATGTGAACAATTATTGTATGGTTTACAACCAGATAGAAGCTGCAGGTTTGAAGTTTTCAGAGAGGGGACAGTCATTGTTACTTCTATCTACTTTACCCGATAGTTATGGTACGGTGGAACAAATTATGACAGGCACTATGACAGATTCAACGACTCTACAGGATGTGGTGAGTAGCATTCTAAATGAGGAGGTGAGTTGGGTGAGAAACGGGAGATATCCATCTTTATCTTCTAGAGATTCTGCTATGTACGTTGAGAAGAGACGTGGGAGATCTAAGAGCAGTCGAAGAAGAAAGGATCAGAGTAGTTCATCTGAGAGTGGGTCTTATGACAGCGATGGGGGACATGGGCCTGAGTGCGGGTATTGTCACAAGAAGGGTTACATGATGCGCAGTTTTAAGGCTTATACGAAGAAGCAGGAGAAACCGAAGAGAGATATCCTAAAGGAAGCTTAAGTGGGGCTTGTTGAGGATCTATGCTTATCAGCTCGGAAAGAGTTGGGCACTCAAGATTAGTGTATTGATTTGGGAGCTTCTTTTCATTGCACTCCAAGGAGAGAGATGTTTGATGACTACAAGGAGAGTTCTTTTGGAAATGTGATCGTGGGGAATGATCACCGGTGTCCTGTATGTGGAGTTGGTACTGTTCGCGTAAATACCATTGATGATCAAAGTGTTGTCTTGCGGGAGACAAGGCATGTTCCGGACTTGAAGGAAAATCTTATCTCGATTGGAAGGCTAGACAAAGAGGGGTTGTCTACTACAGTTTGTAGTGGGGAGTAGTGTATTACTGCAAGTTCAAGGGTGATTGCAAAAAGGAAGCGTGAGGGAATGCTGTATTTGCTTAGAGACGTGAGGGGCGTTTCTCCTTTAGTTGACTCTCAGCCAGAATCGAGTAGTAGGTTGTGTGGGGTGTAACCGAGTTCTTTAAGTTGTGGAGGGGAGATTACTAATTTAGTGGGAGCTACTGGCCATGGAAGTGATCCTAGTGGGCAAGACGTTGCTGCAGAGAGGGTACTTTGCGAATTGGCAGTTGAAGCTTCAAGTTGCTCGTGTGATAGAGAGCACTGGTATCGATATGCGGGGTGATGTCAATGAGGGTAACCAAATTGGGACTGTAGGGGTTGAACAGTCTGCGGAGTTTATGGAGGTGTCGTCCACGGAGGTTTCTAGTGCAGAGGGTGCATTGAGAGGCTTTGAACCATGTCCGGTGTTGATGGAGATCTTGCTAGGTGGGAAGTCTCATAACACGGAATCCGACACGGGAGGTTGTTTCTCCGATATTCATGCTCTATGCGATTTGTGGAGCACATCTTTCATGAGGCGATGAGGGGTGGTTGGTGCACTCCATGTGGTGGAATGGCGGAGGTGCTCTTCACGAAAGTGGGGAGTACTTGGCTCTTTCATGAAAGTGTGAGATGACGGAGATAATGCGAGGAAAGATTGTAATAATCTTGAAGCATGGTGTATTTGATCCAAGTGGGAGATTGTTAGGAATTGTGGCATCAAATACACGTAAGCACGGGGTACTTGAAGTTGGAGAAGAAGAGGAGAAGACAAAGAAGCAAGGGAAGACAAGCAGCAAGTAGAAGAAGAGAAGTCTGGAGGGTTGCGGTCGACCGGCTAGGGGTGCGGTTGACTGACCCAGTCGACTGGGAGTTCTTCGAGTGTATTAGTCCAACAGAGGAGAGGACGGTCGACCGACCTTGGGGGTGCAGTCGACCGGTCCGCTCTCTGGGTTGGTTCTACACATTGCAGTCGACCGTCACTAGGGGTGCGGTCGACCGACAATGTCGGGATTTTTTTCCAAACCGACCTATTTTTTGAAAGTTTTTCCCAAACCGACCTACTTTTTTTTTAATTCCCAAAGCGACCCACTCGGTCTTTGGAAGACCAAGTTTAGTGAAAACTAACTCGGTTTTTCAAAGACCGAGTGTTAGTATTGAATTTTTCGAATTCTAACACTCGGTCTTTGAAAAACCGAGTTATTTTTCACTAAGCTCGGTCTTTCAAAGACCGCACAGTCATTTTGGTAAATACTTTCGAAAGTGGGCCAGTTTGGTAAATACTTTCAAAAAGTGGGTTATTTGGTCAAAACTTTCAGAATTAACTATAATTATTATAGTGAATATTATTGACCAAGGTGAGTTCTTGTCCTTCATTTAGGTGCATATTTCAAAAATTATTATAGTGAATATAATTTTTCACTTTTCAAAAATTATGTGCAATGTATTATTGCATAGTGTTATATTTAAAAATTATGTGTAATACAGTGGTAATTATGGAATTTGAATCCTCTTGGTGAATAATTCACTAGAGACGTTCACTGGCCCATTTAACCATGCAAAATGCTAGACATACATGAGTTTTTAAATATAACACCAAGATGATTGTTAAATGCTAGACATACATGAGTTTTTAAATATAATACTGTATGGGCCAGTGAACGTCTCTAGTGAATTATTTACCAAGTGGATTCAAATTCCATAATTACCACTATATTACACATAATTTTTAAATATAACACTATACAATAATACATTGCACATAATTTTTGAAAAGTGAAGAATTATGAGGACTATTTTTGAAAAAAAAAATTCTCCCTATAACATATATACAATATTGCATATTTTTTAAGGTTTGATTAAGAAATATAATTGCACTTCAAAATTTGGATGGAGAAGGAGTGGGAAGTTGCCTCCTATATTTGCTATCCTTTTTTTTGTTTGTTTTAAAAAGAAAAAATTAGAAAAATACTTGAACCAAAAGTGAGTTAGAATAATATATTGTATAGATTACAACTAGAAAAATAAATAACCTGCATCATTGTATCCTTATTTTTCAGCTATTAACCTGGTAATAAAAGGCAAATAGATAACAACAAAAGATGAAAAAATAAAAATACCATACAAAGTATAGAGTTTTACTAAGGAAATTAGCTCAGACGATTTTGAAAATTTTAAACATGTGCATGTTATGATTTTAGACCCAATAATGCTTTTCTTTCTAGATTTAGGACAACACCCATCACACCAGTTGATAAGAATTGAGAGATAGGATCTGCAGCAGCAAATATTTCAGTCGGTTAATCAAAGAACAAGATGCAATTATTTCTCAGTGACTAGTGGAGAGAAATATGCACCTAAATGAAGGACAAGAACTCACCTTGGTCAATAATATTCACTATAATAATTATAGTTAATTCTGAAAGTTTTTACCAAAATAATCCACTTTTTGAAAGTATTTACCAAACTGGCCCACTTTCGAAAGTATTTACCAAACTGGCTCACTTTCGAAAGTATTTATCAAAATGACTGCGCGGTCTTTGAAAGATCGAGTTTAGTAAAAAATAACTCGGTTTTTAAAAGACCGAGTGTTAGAATTCGAAATATTCAATACTAACACTCGGTCTTTGAAAAACCGAGTTAGTTTTCACTAAACGCGGTCTTTCAAAGACCGAGTGGGTCGCTTTAGGAATTTAAAAAAAAAGTAGGTCGGTTTGGGAAAACTTTCAAAAAATAGGTCGGTTTGGGAAAAAAATCCAATGTCGGCTGATTGTTTTGGGCTTACGGGAGAAAGACCCAATTTCCTAGATTTATGTATATCTTTTAGGGTTTACTTGGAGGCTATATATATGGCCGTAAACTCTAGGGTTTAGAATGCCGTGATCATTATTCAACTTCAAAAGAGATTGTGCCGAGTGTTTCAAAGGTGAGAGAGAGAGATTGAGAGTTGTAATCTCTTTAGTAATCTTTGTATTTCTTTGGGAATAAGAAGTATTGGTTATCTCTGCATATTGGTTGTGTTCTTGTGAGATCCATATATTGTGGTGGCTTGTTCTTGGTTCATCTATTTCTTGGAAGTTTCTATTGCTTGTGGTGCACTTCCGCTATTAGCACTACAAGTTGGGAGTAGATTTCTCCGACAGATGGATCCCGGCGACGCACCCTCCGACACTCTTGTTAATAATCAAACAAATTAAGAAAGAGCTTTATGTAGAAAAATATTGATTACCTTATTATGGTGGGGGGAGAAAGGTATTTATAGTTGTCTTAGGCATCCGTTTCGAGATAAGGATAAATCTCTACTTCCCGGTGTTTTTGGATAAGATAGAATTTAAATCGTTTCATAGAGATAACTATGAATTTGAATTACTCTTTATCCATATGGGTTGGTTTGTAACGGGTCGCTATCTATACCCAGTAAGACAGATCTGTTTATGGGTTATTAGATTTTGAAGAAAGACCCAGTTCCCATTTCAGACCCGTTTGTAGGTGAAATTACCGTTTTACCCCTGAGAGCTTTAAGATTTGTACCCGATTTGAACGGTCCCGATTTGGTTCTATTTTTAGCCATATCAAATATAATAATATCTCTCACAAAGAGACCCAACAGAAAATAAGTAAAATAAGAAAAAAAATCCTGGAAGGAAAAGGTAGGAAATTTGATAACTAATTAAGCTAATCTAAATTGATTCACAAATGCTTCGTTTTTATGTTTATAAGGTTTTTAATTACACATAACAGAAAGTAAGTATAAAAAAAAAAATCCTGGAAGGAAAAGTTAGGAAATTTAATAAGTAATTAAGCTAATCTAAATTGATTCACAAATGCTTCGTTTTTATGTTTATAAGGTTTTTAATTACACATATATATGGTGCAAATTTTACAAACAAATTTTTTGGAATATTTCCTAAATCAATCACACACATATACTCGCAGAGACACATGAATATTCCGAGTCTTGTCTGATAATGTTATAGTTAACTTATTTCTTTATTTATTCCCCGTAATTCAGAAACTGTATGACCAAGGTGCTAGAAGATTCTGGATTCATAATACGGGGCCGCTTGGGTGCTTACCTCGCAACATAGCTGCATTTGGTTAAGACCCCTCGAAGCTGGATGAGCTTGGATGTGTCAGCTCTCATAACAGGGCTGCAAAGCTTTTCAATTTACAGCTACATTCACTCTGCTCCAAGTTGTAGGCTGGATTTGGAGATGCAAATATCACTTACATTGACATCTTCTCCATAAAATCTGACCTTATTGCAAACTATTCTTGATATGGTAAGTGACATGTTCATTTATGGCCTTTCCATGTTCAGTGACACGTGGGGGAAACTCAACAATCTAAATATTCACTCTTAAGGGCATGTTTGGATACAGAGTTAGGACAAGTGGATGTGATTTTAGTGTTAGCATCTGTATGTATTGTTGAAGTTACCATTCATACATACGTGCTAACAAAATTATGGTAGGAGAAAGAAATAATGTGTGGATGTAAAAAGAAAAAAAAGAGGGGACAGTGGAGATTAGAGTCCCCTCCAGGTATCTCAAATTTTCAACTCATTGTATTCCTGACAAAGCAAAATTAAAATACCTAAAGGTATCTTAGATACATCTTTGTATTCTAGTCATTTTACCTACCACTATGCATCTAATGTTGAATGAATATTTTCTTTCAGGATTCGAGAATCCTATAGCAGCATGCTGCGGATATGAAGGCCCACCTTTGAACTATGACAGTAGAGTCCCTTGTGGGCAAACAGTGATCCTAAATGGGACCTTAGTAACAGCAAAAGGCTGCAGTGATTTCACCGAATACATCAATTGGGATGGAATACATGACACAGAGGCTGCAAATCGTCATGTTTCATCGTAAATGCTCACTGGAAAGTACTCTGATCCTCCATTTGCAGACAAGATGCCATTCCTTCTGATATTGAAGATTTAACAACTGCATTCGCTTCTACTTTATTTCTTTGATGTACTATTATGCTGTTGTTCCATTAAGCTACTTTATAAAATAACAGATTACCGACATAATAAATTTTATCTGTACTCAAGCTGAAAATTTAGTTTAGTACTTAGTGAGTGCTGCAACAATCCTTTCTGAAGATGCATAGTTTGCGTTCATCTTTTATATAGTAACTGTATGAGCATGAGTCCTTCTACTCTGATGATTGCTCTTCCATTTCTAGGGCTATATAACGCCTCCATGGTTTTATTTTTTGCACCAAAATAGCGTAATGCAATTATGTTGAAGATTATTGTACTGTTATTGGCTTTGCAGGATAGGTCTTTTATTTTTCTTGTAATTTTATTCCAATTATGCAAATTGGTTGTAAGATGTTCCTGCATCATAAGATCATCTATGATATGTATCACAGTACCATTCATCAGATAAAACTTTGCTTATCCTGCTTACTTCGTCTTTTTCTTTGCTACACTACTCACTCCTCTTAGTCCAGACTCCAGATGTTTCAACTTCCAGAGTGCATGCCAGATGTTCGAAAGTCTCCTGGAAAGAGTTAATTTAGAGGTTCCAATTGAAATAAAGTGAGAACTCCTTATAGCTCTCTATATTGTCTGCTTGTAGAACATTGTATTGATTGCATTAACATACCACAGTCTCACTAATTTTGCAGTTTGTTGCCTCATTGGTGTTATTATTTTTCCCCTTCTAGCAGTTCATGCTCTAGAGTTACATCTTCATTCGCAATTAATAACTTTTACCCTCTTGTTGCAGAAATTTTTGCATGAAAAGTATTGGGAAACATTACATAACATAATAGTAATATTGTCATCATTTATATGCATGCAAAACCTGCAAAAAATGTTCTCTGTGAAAGTCTCTCTCTGAATCAAACAACTTTGCTATACAGAAAATGAGAGCAGTCTACTTCCTGGCGACATAGGCATAGTACTGAGCCATGGGAACCACAAAGGCAATTACTAGCAAACCTCCAACTACCAGAGTGAACTGCCCTCTCTTCTCTTCAGTCTCCTCCTTTGTTTTGAAGTTGGATTCTCGTTTGTTCTCCTGGAACCTCGGGCCTCCAGGATCCGGCAGCCCATTAATGGCAGCAGCCAGTCGCTGTGCGGTGCTCACCATCGCCTCATTGTACTTCTCCTCTGTTGCTAAAACTGCAGAAAAAGAGAAGCATCAGCAGCTTTTACCAATACGGTTCTCTTATCAGTTACTTGTTTAAGACTGATATACAGAAAAACAGCTTCTCTCTCTAGAAATTCTAGAGAGAGAAGCTCTCTCTCTAAACCCAAACCCTAGATCTGAGTTTGGGGAGCGGCGGCTAGGGTTGCACCGCCCCCCTCCCCCGCTCCCGCTCCCTTCCTCTCTTCTTCTCTCTTCTAGATCTCATCATCTCTAACCCTCTTCTTGTCTCTCCAAATCCTTACTTTGGCTCCTGAGTAGGTTCATAGGGTGCTAGCCTACTCCTGCGAGGCGGGATGGAAGAGATCTGGTGGTTGTGGCTGTTGTGCGCGAATACGAATCAAACCAACAAGAATCAATGCGGAATACAAAGAGAGAACCAGCGAGAAAACACAAAAACAAACCAACACAAAAGGACACACAGATTTAATGTGGTTCGGCAAAATACATGCCTACATCCACGGGGCGGTTGGGGTTTCTTCTTCTTCAAATTATCACCAATGGGCGAAAACAAACCCTTACAAATAATGACGGCTGCAAAACCGAATTAGGGATCTCTAATTTTCGTCACAGATTACAAAACCCTAACAAGTGTATTTATAGGGAAACTATTGGGCCTTTTCGAATTGGGCCTGATCTAGTTCAAAATCTCGTCGACAGTCGACTGGTCGACTTACCAGTCGACTGGCAATCCATCTGGCAGTCGACCGATCAGTCGACTGATCCTCTGCTGCTGCTTGTATCTTTAGCCTTCGAAAACTCTCTGGACAGTCGCCTGATCCTTCTATCAGTCGACTTATGCTGTAACTTTCTTTTGCTGCAGATACTCCAAAACAATCTGAACCAGAATCGAGCCATTATCCTACAATCTCCACCTTGGCGAGATCTTCCACCAACCAACAATCTCCACCTTGGCAAGATCTTCCAAGTAGCCCAAGCAATCTCCACAAATACTCCAAATGCTTATCATCAAATGTAACAACAAATCCAAACTCCACCTTAGTATGATATCACATACTAGGCGAACAAATAGCGAAGCACTATTCCAACCCCCCATTCCAAATCATCAAACATGCAAAATATTAGCCAGGTTCATGCAATGCTTGAACTTGGCTGCTCCAACAACTTTGGTCAACATATCAGCAGGATTATCAGCTGTCCCAATCTTCACCAAATGAATATCACCATCCTTTATCAAATCACGCACAAAGTGATAACGGACATCAATATGTTTGGTCCTCGAATGATGAACTTGGTTCTTCGCTAAATGAATAGCACTCTGACTGTCACAGTGTACCTCCACCTTCTCCCGATGAATCTCCAAGCTCTTCAAAAGTCCATGTATCCAAATGGCTTCCTTCATGGCCTCAGCAACCGCCATGTATTCAGCCTCAGTAGTAGACAACGCTACAGTGGACTGCAAATTTGACCTCCAACTTATAGGTGCCCTAGCCATAGTAAACAAATAGCCTGTAGTAGACCGCCTCTTATCTAGATCACCTGCATAGTCAGAATCAACATATCCAACCAATAACCTGCTAATATTGTCATCCCTTTCAAATTTCAAACCCACCTCTGTGGTGCCACTTATGTACCTTAGAATCCATTTAGCTGCTTGCCAATGCTCTTTGCCTGGATCATGCATATATCGACTAACCATACTCACCGCCTGAGAGATGTCTGGTCGAGTACAAACCATGGCATACATCAAACTGCCAACTACACTAGTGTAAGGTACATTTGCCATATACTGTCTCTCCTCATCTGTACTTGGAGACTGAGAAGCACTAATTCTGAAATGACTGGCTAAGGGTGTACTTACTGGTTTAGTCTTCTCATCTATACCGAACCGTTTCAGCACCTTCAAAAGATATTGTTTCTGTGTCAAACTCACTATGCCCTTTGCCCTGTCTCTAGCTATCTCCATCCCAAGTATCTTCTTGGCTTCACCAAGATCCTTCATCTCGAATTCAGAACTCAACTGATTCTTCAAATTTTGAATCTCCTTAGCATTTTTAGAGGCAATCAACATGTCATCCACATATAGTAACAGATATATGAAAGAGCCATCCTGCAACTTCCTGAAGTAAACACAATGATCAAACTCACTTCTGGAATATTTCTGCACCTTCATAAACTGATCAAACCTCAAATACCACTGCCTTGGAGATTGCTTCAAACCATAGAGAGACTTCTTCAACCTGCAAACACAATTTTCCTTCCCAGCTGTCTTGAACCCATCTGGCTGTAACATATAAATCTCTTCATCTAGATCCCCATGTAAGAACGCAGTCTTCACATCCATCTGTGTCAACTCAAGATCAAACTGTGCTACCAATGCCAACAAAATCCTAATAGAAGGATGCTTCACAACCGGAGAGAACACTTCATTGTAGTCAATTCCTTCCTGTTGAGCATACCCCTTTGCAACTAGTCTAGCCTTGAACCGAACACTGCCTTTTGGACCTTCTTTCTTTGTATACACCCACTTGCAACCGATTGCTTTCTTCCCCTTTGGTAGTTGCACTAGATCCCAAGTTTTATTCTTATGAAGAGAGTTCATCTCTTCACCCATAGCAACTTTCCAATCTGCATTTTCTGAACTTCTAGTGGCTTCTTTGAAGTTGGAGGGAACTTCATCATCCACAATGGGAAGAGCAAATGCAACTGTATCTGTAAAACGAGACGGTCGTTTGATATCTCTTCTTTGCCTTCTTACTGCAATTGATTCTTCCTGCTGGATAGGAACTTCTTCATCATTCTCAGTATCAACCACATCATCATCATCTTGGACAGGAACAGGATTTTCAACTGACAACTTTTCTAACTCCACCTGTTGGAAAACTCTCCTACCAGTCGACTGGTTATTGCCACCAGTCGACTGTCCCGAGCTCCCACAATTCTGCTGTTTTGGACCATCAGTCGACTGCTCCTGTTCATCAGTCGACTGTCCCGAACTTCTTCTACTCACCTGTTGAAGAACTGTCCCACTCTTCTGCTGCTCACCAGTCGACTGACATATACCACCAGTCGACTGTCCCGAGCTAATCATGCTGGTCTCATCAAAAGTCACATCTCTGCTGATTACTAACTTCTTCTGTTCTGGACACCGCAACCTGTAACCTTTGACACCAGTACTAAAACCAACAAATATAGCCTTCTTGGCTCTTGCATCAAGTTTAGTTTCAGTTACATGAAAATAAGCAGGACAACCAAATATATGCAAAAAACTATAATCAGATACAGGTTTACCACTCCATACCTCAATAGGCGTTTTGCCTTCAAGTGCTGCTGATGGTAAACGGTTGACGATGTGGCTTGCATATATAACAGCTTCTGCCCAAAATGTCTTCTTCAACCCAGACTGTGCTAACATACATCTTACCTTCTCAAGTAAGGTTCTGTTCATCCTTTCTGCAACCCCATTTTGCTGTGGAGTCTTCCTAACTGTGAAGTGCCTCTGGATCCCTTCATCTTCACACAACTTCAGAAACGGATCATTCTTATATTCCCCTCCATTATCTGACCTCAGAACCTTAATCTTCCTACCAGTCTGATTTTCAACTTTCTTCTTCCAACTTGTGAACAATGTCAAAACTTCATCTTTGTGCTTCATGGTATATACCCAAACTCGTCTGGAGTAATCATCAACAAAAGTAACAAACCAGTGTCTACCACTCATAGAAGGTGTCTGAGTAGGGCCCCAAACATCTGTGTGCACATAATCGAGGATACCCTTTGTCTGATGTACAGCTGTACCAAATTTCACCCTAGTTTGCTTACCCAAAACACAATGTTCACAAAATTCCAACTTGCACCCTTTAGCATCTTTAAGCAACCCTTGCTTCACAAGCCCCTGCAAGGCCTTTTCTCCTGCATGCCCGAGTCGCATATGCCACAACCTAGTAGAGTCGGGAACAACTTGTTTAGGCTTCTCAGTTACACTGGCAGCCTGACCCAAATATGTTTTTCCCTGCAAGAAAAACAAGTTCCTCTTTCTTTGCCCTTTCATCACCACGAGTGATCCGCTAGTCACCTTCAGAATGCCACCTTCACTAGCAAATTTCAAACCACTGGCCTCCAAAGCACCTAGTGAAATCAGATTCTTTTTCAAATCTGGAACATACCATACATCTGAAAGCTCCCTAATAAGACCATCGTGCATTAGCAATTCAATCTTCCCGATTCCTACCTTCTTACAAGGTGCATCATTTCCCATCAAAACTACACCACCATCCATATACTCCAAAGAAGTAAACCACTCCTTTTTCCAAGACATATGATAGGAGGCTGCTGTATCAAGAAACCATACTTCTTGATAAAGTGAGGGACTAGAAGCAAGTGCAAAAGAAACATCCTCGCCACTTTCTAAATTATCAACAGTCACATTTGCAGTCAAATTTCCCTTATTTCGCAGCTTTGGACAATCCTTTTTCCAATGCCCCCTTTCATGACAGAAAGCACATTCATCTTTGGCCGGTATTTTCCTGTCCTTTGAAACTCCTCTCGATTTGGAACGAGATTTGTTTTCCTTTTTTCCAGATTTGGACTCAGATCTAGTCTCAGTCCTGCCCCTTACAATCAACGCTTCAGAAGTTTCTCTATCAACCATCTTATCCCTTCTCCTAGTTTCATTATTCAACAAAGCATTTGCAACATCTTCATATTTCACAGTATCTTTTCCATATAATAAAGTAGTTGCTAAATGATCATAACTTTCAGGTAATGAATTCAACAGAATTAGGGCTTTATCTTCATCCTTAATTTGCTCATCCAAATTTAACAAATCAGCCAATAATTTATTAAATGATTCCACATGAGCATTCATAGACATACCTTCCGTATAGGTGAAGCGAAAAAGTCTCTTCTTCAAATACAGCCGATTCTCCAAACTTTTCCTCATGTATTTGTCTTCGAGCTTCTTCCACAACACCGCAGCAACGGTATCCCTCATCAAATCGTACTTCTGAGCCTTCTCAATAAAGAGCCGAATAGTCCCACACGCAACTCGATTCAACTTCTTCCAATCTGCTTCGGACATATCCTTAGGTTTTTCAACTTCCAAAGCAACATCTTGTTCTTGTTGAACAAGAACATCCAAAACCTCACATTGCCACATCCCGAAATTGTTTGTCCCATCAAATTTTTCAACTTCAAATTTTGCGTTGTGAATCGTTGTTCTTGATGAACTTGATCCCACAACTTCCTTGGTTGCATCTGCATCACCCGCCATCTCTCTCTAGGTCGAACCAACAGCTCTGATACCACTTGTTGTGCGCGAATACGAATCAAACCAACAAGAATCAATGCGGAATACAAAGAGAGAACCAGCGAGAAAACACAAAAACAAACCAACACAAAAGGACACACAGATTTAATGTGGTTCGGCAAAATACATGCCTACATCCACGGGGCGGTTGGGGTTTCTTCTTCTTCAAATTATCACCAATGGGCGAAAACAAACCCTTACAAATAATGACGGCTGCAAAACCGAATTAGGGATCTCTAATTTTCGTCACAGATTACAAAACCCTAACAAGTGTATTTATAGGGAAACTATTGGGCCTTTTCGAATTGGGCCTGATCTAGTTCAAAATCTCGTCGACAGTCGACTGGTCGACTTACCAGTCGACTGGCAATCCATCTGGCAGTCGACCGATCAGTCGACTGATCCTCTGCTGCTGCTTGTATCTTTAGCCTTCGAAAACTCTCTGGACAGTCGCCTGATCCTTCTATCAGTCGACTTATGCTGTAACTTTCTTTTGCTGCAGATACTCCAAAACAATCTGAACCAGAATCGAGCCATTATCCTACAATCTCCACCTTGGCGAGATCTTCCACCAACCAACAGTGGCCCCCAGTGGGGTGTTAACTCCGGTGTCGGAGTGGGGCGCGACCAGGGTAGGCGAGGATTGGAAGTTCGACTAAGCCTAAGGCAGTGCTGACGTCGATCGGGGGTGGCAAGGAAGAGAGTTCGGTTGGAGATGGAGGAGATCGACCGGGGAACGTGGAGATCGGCCAGCGTTGGAGGCGACATTTGGCAGGGCAGATCTTGGTCGTGGGTGTGGAAGTTACTGACTAGCGCTGGCGACATCAGGGATGGCGACGCGCTTACAGTCGGGGCTCGAGTTGGTTGCGTCGGGGCTTGCAGTGGGAGTGCTGTCAAGCAACGACATCGAGGGGCATCGGCAAAGTTGGGGTAGTCGGGACTGTCGTGGAGGCATATGGGGGAGGTTGGTTAGAGGGTAGAGGGAGGGAGATTTTCGAATTTCAAAAATTGGTTTTGAAAGTCAATTTTGATCTGGGAAGTCATGTCGTAGGGGGGAGATTTGAATTTCAAGTCGAGTTTTGAAATTCGAGTGAACAGTGAGGAGCTTCTAAGATCCAAACTCATCCCTAATATCCAAATTACAAGCGATTCACAATTAGCAAAGAAATGTATCCTAATTGGTGTGGGCGACGGTTGTCAAGCAAATTTATAGTTTGGGCTCTACCTTGACCTTGGTTGGTCAAAGTGAGGGGTGTCTGTGGTTTCTTTCATGTCAGAGGGCTCGCAGGGGTCAGGTGCGACGTCTACCCTCGTTGCGAGGTTGCGGTGAGAGCCATCGAGGGTGAAGCGAGGGAATGAGAACGAGGAATCAATCTTGACATGGAGTTGTCAGATTGACGAAGTGCTTGCGGTGTCTCTAATATGGGTCTTACACTTGTCGTTTGGGTCACTGTTGAGGGTGACGAGGGAGAGCGTACGATAGTTGGAGAGCATAAACGGTGTACAAGCGAGGGACTGAGTGAGAGAGTGAACTCAAATTGGCACGAGAAATTTGCTCTGGCAGAGGGCGACCGACCAATAGGACTAGATTTCGTTATATTTTTTGTTTGTTGGTTAGGGTGTATGAGGTTAAGAACCCAGCCTGTTGGGATCTGAACTTCATAAGCCTTTTTTTTTGGTTGTATGTTTTGTAGGGGAAGTCGAAGAAAGGAAAATTCTGCTTTAGGCCTTTCATTTGGTTGTGATTACCACTTCTGATTGAATTTTCTTGCGAAAGAGTCAAGGTTAACAGCTATTTGAGAAGGGTCTCATTAAAAATCTCAGTTTATGACTGCCTATAGCATCTCTCTCGGGAAACAAAGAAAAGGCGAGTAAGTTGTGTAGAGTAGTACCTGGGAGGTTCTCGGAAACAATGGCATCAAGAACAGTGTCACCCACAGCTTGAATGAATGCTGGGCCTCCAGTGATTGCTCCCTCCTTCTGACTGGTCACCAGCACCACCACTCCTTTGTTGCTTCCTTCTTCAACGGTCGGGTACCACTTCTCCAATACCGTATCAGCATACTCAAATGCGTCGGCTTTGCTCTGTAAACCAATCAGGTTAGTATTATGTCAGATAGCCGATTCTTAATTTCTTACTCATACTCCTGATGGAGGTCCATACATTCTCAAACAATTAATTCGCTGATCACATTTATTCATGAAATATGCATCTCATTGTCATTGTTTTGGATACTACAAGTTATTATTATTGGTCTAGTGAGTATCTTGTGTATTAAACTTACAACTTGAATATTTAGTAATTCAAAAGACGGTTCATGCAACAAGGGCCGTAAGGCCTAATCTGGTGGGTCTAAGATGGAAATTTCCCACTGAATGCCAATTCGTTGAAGGAAAAAATTGACTGAGTAGATCTCCTCACAGAATAAATGTAGACCATGCTTGCATAGTCCATAATCTAAGACTGTAGAGTTAGTTGGTCTAAAATTAGAAACCTGTTTTGTACTAGTGAAACTGCAAAGTATGATCTAGAGTCTGTGTCGCAATTTGAAACCGAGATATTCGCTTAATAGGGAAATGGTGCGAGGGGTCTCTTCTTCTTCGCTATATTAATTAAGAGAAACTGTGCAGTAGATCTCATATTCTAGTCTTAGAATAGTGGTATAGAACCAATACAGAGAAGAAAAAAAATTCCTGATGATGATGATGATGATGATGATGATGTGCAAGTAGATGGCAGAGGTATATATGTACCGTGAGCTTGCGGACAGTGATGAAGTTGATGTGCAAGTTCTTCTTTTCCTCGATATCGGACATGAGCCTCTTGATATCCGACTTGGTGACACGGCTCAAAACCCCCGCATCATCGACAATATATGTTTCCGTGGGTGGGCCCTCGTTGAGGATGTCAAATTCAGATGCAAATGCCGAGGGAATGGATGGCAGAGGGAAGAAGTTGATGGCCAGGGTGAGCGCAGCCGCAGCAAGCCCATGCTGAACACGGGTTAGTAGTGTGTTCTGAGAGAGGGTAAGCGGTTTCGATTGTTTTAAAGAGGAGGTAATTCTGAAGGATTTTGAAGTGAGAAGTTTGGGAAGGTGGGGTTTGTGAAGGTTGAAGAGAGGAGTGAAGGATGAAGGGGAGGAGATGATGGTCTCCATTGTTTGAAGTGAGAGACCGAAGAGGGGAATGAAGGAGAGAACGAGAGAGACTGTGTGTGGGATATAATTTGTTTTCTTACTGATTTTTTTTTTTTTTTTCTTCTTCTTTTGTAGATTTTTTATTGGGTGGTGTTTTGGATTTTGATTGGTTGGTGAGGTTTGAATTTGGATAAGGTTTTGTGACTAACGTTCCCTAACGGGTTTAGGCGGGGAAAAGTCACTAAGGGTATTCATGTCTTTTATAGTCATGGTCAGAATCGGGAAGACGGCGGAATTTTTTTCCAAACTGACCCACTTTTTGAAAGTTTTTCTCAAACTGACCCACTATTTAAAAAAATTTCCAAAACGACTCAGATAGCGAGTTTGGTAAAAATCCACTCGCTATCCGAGAAAGCAAGTGTTGGTTTTTGTTTTTCGGTTTCTTCCCACTCTAAGACTCGCTGTCTCAAAAAGCGAGCTTGTTTTAACCAAACTCACTTTTTAAGACAGCGAGTGTCGATTGTGGATTCCTTAAACCTCAGCCTCGCTGTTTCGATCTCCCTCTCTCTCTCCCCGACTTTCTCTCTCTCTCTTTATCTCTCCCTCACCTCTGTTTTCCCAAACCAGAACAGAGCAGCCCCTCCACCCTGTCATCAGCCCTACTTCTCCCCCCGATCACCCCGAAGCCTTCCGCCCTACTCGTCGCGCCTCCTGCTCGAGCGCGATTCGTCGACAACCAGTACCCACCTGCTCCACCCATCCTTGTCCTCGACTCCACACTCCACCAGCATCGCCTCGCCCCTCCTGCCCAGTCCCCAAGCTCCCCTCGAGCCCCGCAATCTCCCTGCCTCCTCCGTCGCTCGAGCCGACACCAGTCAGCCGCCGTCAACCCATCCTTTACATCCCTCGTCGAACCCTTCGTCTTCACCATTGAAGCCACCCGACCCCATCTCTTCCTCGTCGCCGCCTGGCACCACCCTCACCACAGCCTTCATCGCCCATCCTCGCCATCATCGAGCCGCAACCCACCCCCGCACCCCGTCGACTACCGCTGCCTTGTTGTTATTGTTGTTCTCTTATTGTTGGTGCTGCTGTCTTGGTGCTCGCTGCCCCCGTTGAATAGCTCCCCCCCCCCCCCCTCCTCCGCT
Organism: Hemerocallis citrina; assembly: GCA_017893485.1. NCBI lineage: Eukaryota > Viridiplantae > Streptophyta > Magnoliopsida > Asparagales > Asphodelaceae > Hemerocallis > Hemerocallis citrina. Next base: position 120,581,926 of record CM030365.1, read on the forward strand.
CGACAACCTCGCCGGCCACCGCTGCCGCTTCGTGTTGCCGTTAGAAGGAGATCAAAATAGCGAGACGGGGGTTTAAGGAATCCCCAATCGACACTCGCTGTCTCAAAAAGCGCTTTTTTAGACAGCGGGTCTTGGCGAGGGAAGAAACCAAAAAACCCAAAACCAACACTCACTTTCTCAGGTTTTTACTAAACTCGTTATCTGGCATAGCGAGTGGGTCGTTTTGAATTTTTTTAAAAAAAGCGGATCAGTTTGGAAAAAACTTTCAAAAAGTGGGTCAGTTTGGGAAAAAATTCCGGAAAGATATGCTAACGGATCCGGGTTTTCCCGTTGTAAATTTTGGTCCGTGCTTTCAAATCAAAAAAAGTCAAAATTGGCCTCCAGGAGTGACCATAATTACCATAGTACCCTCTATTAGAATATGGGGAATGGCCATATTGATGCAGATTGGACAGAGGAGAATGAAGAGAGAATAGAGAACACAGAGAGGCAGTAATCACTGTTAAAATTTAATAATCCTCAATGAAAAGCCTCCATTAACAAAATTCAGATAATATATTGAACACTACAAGATAAATAGGATAACCTCAACTGAAACTAAATGAATCTAATAATAACCAAGTACATCTTTGGTTTGCAAAAATCCTAATTCAAGAGTAATATAAGTCTAATCTCATTCAACTTGTCTATTTATACCTACCCAGATAAATCCCGTTTACTTTAAAAAAATTCTGGTAGTAGATGACTTTGTACGTTTAAAGCTTAGAAATGGAAAACATAAACAAAATCATTATAAAATCTATCAAATTGTGAGTACCTATTTTGCAAGCTTCCACTTCTTTGCTCCTGTCTATGTCATCCCTATGCAATCATATTCAGGTTTTTCATAACTCTTTACTCCCGGAACGGAACCATGCTGAGAACCACATATAATAGGAAGATTCTCAAGACACCACTTTTTTTTACAAGGAAGTCTTGGTGAGTTCAGTGCATAGGCTTGATTGATAGTTTTTGGATTGAAGTTGAATTTGGACAGAGAGTAACAATGTGAGACCTTTTTCAAGTGAACCTATAATAGAGGAGAACCCGTTAAAGCTCCAAAATAATTGACTGGATGTTCACCGCACCCTGACATCAACCGTTTTTAATTTGATGCAGAATAAAGATAAGACAACTTTATGCAACACTGAAACATGATAGAGTTACAAATTGTATTCTAGTAATATACATTTATTCACATCTTGTGGCATTACTATTTAAGCTAATTCTACTCCAGTATTGAAGTATGTTTATATGTATGATGAACTCCAAGTCTTCTTTTGTAATTGGGTATGTAATTTGTGTATTATTCATCTTTCAAATAAAATTTATGCCCACCGATTTTTCTTAATGTTTCATTGTGAGTTCCTCCTCAACATTTATGGTGGATTGTTATTGTTATTTTTTCAGTCAAAACATTTATGGTGAAACTTTATGAGGCATACGGTGTCTGTAGTATTAACATTATCATGTTCCCTGATAATCTTGATTTATTTTTTTTTAATTTTACTCTCAGTTAATTCATCATATTACAAGTTGTGACATACTTTTGTTCTTAGGATTATAATCAAGGATTAACTTTATACGGTGACAAAGTAAAACCGAAGACTTTTGCTCTCGGTTTGCTTCCCTGATGGGTATGTACCTTAGTCTGAAATATTTTTATTTTATTGTGCAATTATTTCTTTCTCTTCAACAAATTAGAGTTTCTAAATTTATTAAAGTTTTATTGATAGTGGGAGCACGATTGACCTTTTATACATAATATTTTTGTTCATCCTAGATTGCACTTATATTACGTAAATCTACAATAAATTGATTTTTTCCTTGCAGTTTCTATGCATTTGTTGGCACTTTTCTAGTTAACACGGTATTTAATATGAAAAGATTCACGAGGATGCATCCTTGCTAGCCTACAATTGCCCCCCACCCCCAACCTATATTTATAATTCAGTTCAGCCTTAATAGGCCCAATCAGATGTTTACCTCTTTTCAGTTTATTTGTGAAATGTTCTGATTGCCTTCAGATTATACCAGTTGAATCCAGATGCATGTTATAATAATTTTGCTGTAGTCAACTTTCATATTTCTACATACCAGTTGATGTATTACTACAATACTTTCCACCAATTTTATGCTCCATTCAGACACCTTAGTCTTTGTATTCGAACACTATCCTAGTATTCTGTTTCTGATTTTTTGAGTCAAAATATAGAATACTTCTTGTGTATTTGGTTTTAAAATTTCATGCCATTCTACTAGAGAGTCGAAAGAGTAAATCTTTGGTCAGTCCTACAACACTCCTGCTATCTGATACCATATGAATCGGTTTCATCCTTCTGAGCAAGGTGAAAATACCAAAAAATTAATAATAAATAGGAACACTGTCCTTTTATATAGATAAATTAGAGAGATGAAAACAATACTGATTATTGAATTGAGTTCAACCAAGTACAATACCACCTATATATAGGAGGGGAACAAATATCAAAACAACTCTACAACCAATATGGGACTATAATATTATCTAACACCTCCACTCAAACTCACGATGGGTCAAACAGTGTGAGTTTGCCTACTAAGTATCTAAATCTCTGAACAGTATGGAATTTGGTGAAGAAGTCTGCAATCTGCTGGGAAGATATAACAAAATGGAGAGAAATGGTTCCTGCCTCAAAGTGCTCACGAACATAATGGCAATCAATCTCTTCGTTCGCTCATGAAAGACCGGGTTGCTTGCAATGTGCAATGCACTCCGGTTATCACAATGAAGATGAATAGCTCCTGTAAGAATGACACTCATATCTGATAACAGCCAACGAACATAAACAATCTCTCTAGTAGTAGCTGTCATTGCCCTGTACTCAGCTTCAGTCGAAGAACATGCTACAACTGTCTGTTTTTTACTTCACCATGAGATCAGCAAATCACCAAGAAAAAAAAACCGGTGGTAGACCGTCTGGTAGTAGAATCACCTGCCCAATCTGAATCAAAATATACACTCAGCTCTAATTTGGATGTAGCATGCATGAATAATAAGCGAGTAATAGTGCCCCGAAGATATCTGAGATCCTGAAGAAGAGAACCGTAGTGAACTGATGTAGGAGCAGAAACAAACTGACTGACAATACTGACTGCGTGAGCAATATCGGGTCTGGTCATGCATAAGTAGACAAGCTGTCCAACAATCTGTCTGTATCTAGTGGGATCAGAAAGGAGCTCACCATCAGTGGGACGAAGCTTCACATGAAGCTCTAAGGGTGTATCGGCTGATCTACTGTCAAAAAGCCATGCAGCGAAGATAATATCTGATGTGTATTTCTGTTGAAAAATGAGTATCCCCCGAGATCCATGGGCAATCTCTAGGCCCAGAAAATAACGTAGTCTGCCAAGATCTTTCATATGGAACTACTGATGAAGGTATTTCTGGGTGGATGTAATGCCCGCAGAGTCATTCCCATAATGATCATATCGTCAACATAGAGTAGTTGAATTACTCTTCCCTGCGGTGATGACCGCATAAACATAAAATGGTCCAGAGAACTCTGACTAAAATTAGCCTTGGTGATGACAAGGCAAAAACACTCAAACCAGGCTCGAGGGGCTTGCTTCAAACCTTATATTGCCCGACCCAATCGGCAAACATGACGAAGAGGAGTTGGGAGGCCAGGAGGAGGATCCATATAAACAACCTGAGATAAGGTACCATGAAGAAAAATATTCTTCACGTCCATCTGGTATAACGGCCATTGGCAGATGGCTGCAACAGCAAGAAGAGTGCGAACAGTAGTCATCTGTGCAACGGGAGCAAAAGTCTCATCATAATCAATGCCATGCTCCTGAGTAAATTCTCGGGCTACTAGACGAGCCTTGTGCCGCTCAATAGATCCATCGGGTTGATATTTGACCTTGAAGATCTACTTGCAGCTAATAGGCTGAACGCCCTCTGGCAGAGGAACAACATCCCAAGTGTCAGTCTGATCAAATGCACTAAATTCCTCTACAATAGCTTTCATCCATTCAGGATATTGAATTGCGACTTGATAGGTTCTGGACTCACGTGTAGGGTGTATAGCAATGAGATATGCATGAAACTGTGATGAGTAGGAAGCTAGGGTGGCAAAACTAAACTGGTCAGAAGGACCAGTGGCATCAAGTGTATAACATGCCGGAGGAATACCAGAAGTGAAACGGGTAGACTGACGAAGAGGTGGTGGACTGACGGGGTGTGGGGGTGAGGGCGGTGGAGTAGGTGCATGTGTCGGTAGGAAAGTAGGTGGGATGGGTGCTGGCTACTGTGGGGATGCAGGTGGTGTTTCGGTAGGGAGAACAACAGGTGTAAGGACTGCAGGAGATGTGAATGGAGCCAAAAGGAGTGAGATCAAAAAAAATGCGGGAAGATAAAGTCGGGGGGCTAGCAACAACTGGGGAATCGAGAAATCTAGTATCCTCGGGAGGAGTCAGGTAGTAAGGGGAGTCTTCCACAAAGGATACATGTCGAGAAATGCGGACACGACCTGCTGATGGATCAAAACAACAATAACCTTTGATAGTTTTTGGATTGAAGTTGAATTTAGACAGAGAATAACAATGTGAGACTTTTTTCAGGTGAACTTATAATAGAGGAGAAGCCGTTAAGCTCCAAAATAATTGACTGGATGTTCACCGCACCCTGACATCAACCGTATTTAATTTGATGCAGAATAAAGATAAGACAACTATATGCAACACTGAAACATGATAGAGTTACAAATTGTATTCTAGTAATATACATTTATTCACATCTTGTGGCATTACTATTTAAGCTAATTCTACTCCAGTATTGAAGTATGTTTATATGTATGATGAACTCCAAGTCTTCTTTTGTAATTGGGTATGTAATTTGTGTATTATTCATCTTTCAAATAAAATTTATGCCCACCGATATTTCTTATGTTTCATTGTGAGTTCCTCCTCAACATTTATGGTGAATTGTTATTGTTATTTTTTCAGTCAAAACATTTATGGTGAAACTTTATAATGCATAGGGTGTCTGGAGTATTAACATTATCATGTTCCCTGATAATCTTGATTTTTTTTTTTTTTTTAATTTTACTCTCAGTTAATTCATCATATTACAAGTTGAGACATACTTTTGTTCTTAGGATTATAATCAAGGATTAACTTTATACGGTGACAAAGTAAAACCGAAGACTTTTGCTACTCGGTTTGCTTCCCCTGATGGGTATATATGTACCTTAGTCTGAATTTTTTTATTTTATTGTGCAATTATTTCTTTCTCTTCAACAAATTAGAGTTTCTAAATTTATTAAAGTGTTATTGATAGTGGGAGCAAGATTGACCTTTTATACATAATATTTTTGTTCATCCTAGATTGCACTTACATTACTGATGGTTTGTTTTTGGGAGGCGTGTGGATGCACCAGGTGTGAGTTCTTACTCGATTTGTATTGGTGGAGAAAGCTCCGGTGCGAACGACCCTCAGCCGGGCGAACGGTACAGAAGTAGGCGGTAGTGAGGTAGAGGCTGGTACGCTCGGTTCGGATCAGGAGGCTCGGATCCGAGGTCTTGTGTACCTGCAGACGGTCTAGGAACACCGGAATTGGTCCCGGTGGCAGACCCTCCGACGATCTAGTCAGCTACTGAGAGAGAGTAACAGTAACTAGGGTTTTGAGTGGAAAAGATTGATTACCTGGATAAAATGTAGGGGGTCTGGTATTTATAGGAGAAGCCAACCGGGTCTGGACCCGTTTGGGGCCAGGTCTGGACCCGGTTGCCCATGGGCCTGAAGCGGTGGAAACCCGAGCGGTATAGGACGGACGTGGCAGAGGCCTGGGCAGTTTTCAGGCTGACGTGGCAGAGGCCCGGGCAGTTTTCTGATGCTGACGTGGCGGATTCGGATGATCCGGCGATGCACGTTTCCTGAGGGGATCCTGTGGCCCAGAAAGGGCCACGTCATCCGACCCATATCACAAGCCCCCCACTCTTGGAGGACTGGGTAATCCAGCCGTGTAGGAGTGGTTCTTTGCCTCTGTAGGAAGAGCAGGGTGGTGTGTGCGGTGAGAAAAATAGGATCTGTTACTTCCATGAGAGGACAAGGGGTAGGAGGAAGGGATCCCCTATTGGAGCCTTAGGGTCGGCAGACGAGCCTCGAGGGTCGGCAGGCGATCCCCTCGCTAGTTGGAAGAGCGAGGGGACGTCTAGGTCTGTCGGGTTGGAGCTCGATTTGCCGAGTGTCTGGGGTCGGCAAACGAGCTCTGAGAGTCGACAGGCGATCCTCTCGCTAGTTGGAAGAGCGAGGGGACATCGAGGTCTGTCGGGTTGGAGCTCGGTTTACCGAGCGCCTAGGGTCGGCAGACGAGCGAGGGTCGGCAGACGATCCTCTCGCTAGTTGGAAGAGCGAGGGGATGTCGAGGTCTGTCGGGTTGGAGCTCGATTTGCCGAGCGTCTGGGGTCGATAGATGAGCTCCGAGGGTCGGCAGACGATCCTCTCGCTAGTTGGAAGAGCGAGGGGACGTTGGGGTCTGTCAGGTTGGAGCTCGGTTTGTCGAGCATTGGGGGTCGACAGACGAGCCCCTCGCTTTGCGGAATAGCGGAGGGTATTCGGGGCTCGCGATTCCATTCGAGCTCCGAGCCTCCTGTGAATGGGGGGGGGGGTTTCTGGGGCTCGCGGTGTCATCCGAGCTCCGAGCCCCCTTGAATAGAGGAGAGCTTCTGGTGTTCGTGGTGTTATCTGAGCTCCGAGCCCCCTGTGAATAGGGGAGAGCTTCTGGTGCTCGCGGTGTCATCCGAGCTCCGAGCCCCCTTGAATAGAGGAGGGCGCTTGGGGCTCACAGTGTTATCCGTGCTCCGAGCCTCCTGTGAATAGGGAAGGGCTTCTGGGGCTCGCAGTGTCATCGAGCTCCGAGCCCCCCTTGAATAGAGGGGGGCTTCTGGGGTTCGTGGTGTCATCCGAGGTCCGAGCCCCCATACTCAATGCTTTGTGGGGGCAGAAGCATTGACGACTGGCATTGATATCCGGCCTCCGAGCCTTCTGTGAAGTTTGTGGCTCACGATGCCATCCGAGCGTCGATATTTCTGTTAAATGGAAGAGGAAGTTGTGGCTCGCGATGTCATCCGAGCTCCGAGCTTTATGTATAATAGGGAGGGAGTTTGTGGCTCGCGATGCCATCCGAGTGTCGACCCCTTTTGACTCGGTCTGGAGGTGGCTCGTCTGAGGAAAGCCATAGCCAACCAGGATTGGTGGGTAATTGAGAGGGACTGGTCCATCTCGGATGCCTCGAGTAGGCGGTCGGCTTCGGAGTCTTTCCTTCGTGAGGCCATTGTTGAGAAAGAGTTGGAGATCTGTAGGTTGAAGCTGGTGTTGGGCATGGGCTTGATCGAGGAGGCGAGCAACTCGACCCCGGGGCGGTCTCCGACATTTTTATCGAAGGGTGCCCAACCTGAAGACGCAGGAAGCTCGGTGGCAGGGGTCGCTTTCTTGGTTGGTCCGGCCGAGCGCGAGAGGAGCCCTGAAGGGAGCGCCGAATTCGAGTTTTAAGCCGAATGTGAGTGAGTTGTAAGCTGTGCATTATCTTTGTACCGATGTTCATTGAGTTGTAAGCGATGAGTATAATAAGAACATTCGATTTTCTGATCCCTGATAGTCTTATTGGGCGAGGATGGTCACCGAACTCGGCACACAGGGGGTCGCCGCCGAGGTGACCTGGTGCAGCGTTTCGCCTTCCGCCGAGGTGATCCTTTCGATAGTCATTAATGGCGACGTTTCGCCTCCCAATAAGAATTAAAGGCGATGTTTCGCCTTCTGCCATTTGAGATTCCCAGTTGCAATAACTGCGCATCTCAGGAGCTATGTAACCCCCACTCCCCCTCGTTGGTTGTCAAGAAGAGTGGCTGATCTGTCGCTTGACTCGGGTGCCTGCCGGAAGTGGGCGCTCCGAAATTAAAACTTTTTCGAGGGCTTCAGATTGGAGGCACACCAATCACCCTCGAACAATTCAGGGTTTGGGTCTCGAGGGCCGTAAGACCCCGGGTTGTTCGTTGGTGAGTGGTGGGCCGACCAATTGGTTCGGAGGGTCGGAGAGAGCCGAGGGTCGGTGGCTCCCCTGCCGTCCTCAAACAGTTCGGGGTTTTGGCTCGCGAAAGCTGTAAACCCCGGTTGTTCGCAGGCGGGAGGAGGGTCAACCAATCGACCTGAAGCTCGGGGCATCTGCCGGAGGCGGACGCTCTAAACCTTAATGAAAATTTTGCTGATGTATGGGCATGGCTGGCGGTTTCCGCCGTGCACTTGGGTTAGTCGGTTTGAAGAAGCCCGACCCATGCCAGGGGCAGATGCCGAGCCCCCTCACCGGAGAGAAAGCCAGTAATGGGTGGCCGGAGGTCGCCACCGAACGTATTGGCCGAGTGGCTTTAAAGAAAGCCACTGCCTTGCTCGGGTCGAACGCCAAGCCCCCACATCTGTTCTCAGGAAGACGGTATGGGTGTGGCTGGCGATTGCCGCATAGCGCATAGGTCGGTGGGCTTGAAGAAGCCCGAACCTATGCCAGGGCCAGATGCCGAGCCCCCACACCGGGGAGAAAGCCAGTAGTGGGCGTGGCTGAAGGTCGTTGCCGAGCGTATTGGTCGAGGTGCTTTGAGGAAAGCCCCGGCCTTACTCGAGGTCGACGACGAACCCCCACACTTGTTCTCAGGAAGACGGTACGGGTGTGGCTGGCAGTTGCCGCCTCGCGCACAGGTCGGTGGTCTTGAAGAAGCCCTAAACTTGTGTCAGGGGCAGATGCTGAGCCCCCACACCGGGGAGAAAGCCAGTAGTGGGCGTAGCTGAAGGTCGTCGCCGAGCGTATTGGTCGAGATGCTTTGAGGAAAGCCCCGGCCTTGCTCGAGGTCGACGGCGAGCCCCCATACTTGTTCTTAGGAAGACCGAATGGGTGTGGCTGGAGATTGCCGCCTCGTGCACAGGTCGGTGGGCTTGAAGAAGCCCCAAGCTTGTGCCATGGGCAGATGCCGAGCCCCCACACCGAGAGAAAGCCAGTAGCGGGCGTGGATGAAGGTCGTCGCCGAGCGTATTGGTCGAGGTGCTTTGAGGAAAGCCTTGGCCTTGCTCGAGGTCGACGGCAAGCCCCTACACTTGTTCTCAGGAAGACGGTACGGGTGTGGCTGGTGGTTGCCATCCGAGCGCCGAGCTGTAAACTTGTAAGGGAAGCTTTTCTCGCTCGCGATTCTATCTGAGCGCCGAGCCGTAAGCTTGTAAGGAAAGCTTTTCTGGCTCGCGATTTTATCCGTGCACCGAGCCGTAAGCTTGTAAGGGAAACTTTTCTGGCTCGCGATGCTGTCCGAGCACCGAGCCGTAAGCTTGTAAGGGAAGCTTTTCTGGCTCGCGATTCTATCAGAGCGCCGAGCCGTAAGCTTGTAAGGAAAGCTTTTCTGGCTCGCGATTCTATCCGAACGCCGAGCCGTAAGCTTGTAAGAGAAGCTTTTCTGGCTCGTGATTCTATCCGAGCGCCGAGTCGTAAGCTTGTAAGGGAAGCTTTTCTGGCTTGCGATGTTGTTTGTGCGCCTAGCCGTAATCTTGTAAGGGAAGCATTTCTGGATCGCGATTCTATCCGAGCACCAAGCCGTAAGCTTTTAAGGGAAGCTTTTATGGCTCGCGATTCTATCCGAGCGCCGAGCTGTAAGCTTGTAAGGGAAGCTTTGCTGGCTTGCGATTCTATCCGAGTGCCGGGCCGTAAGCTTGTAAGGGAAGCTTTTCTGGCTCGTAATGTTGTCCGAGCGCCGAGCCCGAAACATATTTTTTATGGGAATCAATACGAAGCCACAAACTTGTTTTAAGAAAGCTGGCATATTTAAAACATATTTGAACTTTACACAAAACGAGGCACGACGTGCCAGTTACATTCTTCATAATTTACATAGGATGGAGGCTAGTCCTCTCCTCCTAGGAACTTGATGAGGTGCTCCACATTCCAGGGCCTCTTGACGGCCTGACCTTCTGAGTCGGTTAGGCGGTACGTTTTTGGACGCACAACCTCAGATACTTTGTAAGGACCCTCCCAGTTTGGGGCCAATTTCCTTTTCTGGCCGGGACTGGATACAGCCAACTTCCAGAGGACGAGATCTCCGAGTTTGATGTCGGTGGGACGCACCTTTTTGTTGTAGAACCTTTCGATCCTCTGTTGGTAGATGCTCCTTCTAATGGCGCACTTATCCCTGACCTCGTCTAAAAGGTCCAGGTCTGCTCGCAGCTGTTCAGAGTTGCTTGCTTCATCGAAGGCCATTATCTGGGGTGAAGGCCATTATCCGGGGTGAGGGGATCCCGATTTCCAAGGGGATGATGGCTTCCGTACCGTATGTCAAATTGAATGGCGACTCTCCCGTGGGAATTCTCTTTATCGTTCGGTGGGCCTAGAGAACGCTTGGTAGCTCATCGACCCATAACCCCTTAGAAGAGTTATCGAGTCGCTTCTTGAGATCGTCGAGGATTTGGCGGTTCGCGTTCTTGGCTTGACCGTTGGACTGGGGGTGGCATACCGAGGAGAAGCGCTACTGGATCCCGAGATCTTCGCAGAACTTGCGGAAATGCTTACCTGCAAATTGAGTTCCGTTGTCCGTGATGAGCACCTATGGGATCCCGAACCGACAGACGATGTGTTTCCAGAAAAACTATTGGGTCTGTTGCTCGGTGATCGTTGCTAATGGCTCAGCCTCGATCCACTTCGTGAAGTAGTCGATCGCCACTATGAGAAACTTTCTTTGGCCCGTTGCCTTCGAAAATGGGCCTACCAGATCCATCCCCCACATTACAAAGGGAGTCGGACTGGCCATGGAACGAAGATTTGCTTGCGGAGCCCTCTTCATGGGGGAGAACCGTTAGCAGGGACCGCACTTCTTTACTAGGACGAGGGCGTCTTGTAGCATAGTGGGCCAGTAGTACCCGTGATTCAAAGCCTTTCATGCTAGCGAGCGGCTTCCCATATCGCATCCGCCGATCCCCTCGTGTAGTTCCTTGAGGGCGTACTTTGCTTCATCAGGGGTCAGGCAGCGGAAGTAGGGTCTGCCATCCGTTGTTGTGTAGAATCTTTTGAAGAGGGTTGCGTCGATTATGGTGAACCTTTCTGAACGGACCCTGACCCGCCTCGCTTCAGCCCGGTCTTTGGGGAGCTCTCTCTTGATTAGAAATTTCTTGATAAGAGTGGTCCAGTCGTCGGGAGGAGTTCCGTCTTCAACGCATAGAGCCTCAGGGAAGTCTGTGCTTGGCTTCAGCAGGACTTCAATCAGGACGGTTCGGTCAAGGCCTTCAAAGGATGAGGAAGCTAACTTTGACAAGGCATCGGCCTGGGCATTCTGCTCCCTGGGGATCCTTAAGACGGCCGACTCGTTGAAGGACGTTAATAGCCGGTGGACTACGGCCAGGTATCTGATCATTCGATCGTCACGGGCCTCGTACTCCCTAGTGATCCGGTTGAACACAAGCCGAGAGTCACTAAACGCCCTGATCTGTCTGGCACCGGCCTGATGAGCAAGGGTGAGCCCGGAGATCATGGCCTCGTACTCGGCCTCGTTGTTAGAGCCCGGGAAGTTGAGGCGGAGGCAGTATTGAAGGAGAAAACCGTCTGGACCCCGCAGAATGATGCCCGCACCACTCCCCGCTTCGCAAGAGGAACTGTCGACGTAAACTTTCCATGTCTGGTCGGCTTCCTTGCTTGTCGGCTGCTCGGAGATGGTGCATTCTGTGATGAACTCGGCGAGGGCATGCCCTTTGATGGCCATCCTTGGCTGATAGCCGATGTCATACTGACTGAGCTCGATCGACCACTTGACTAGTCATCCCGAGCTCTCAGGCTTATAGAGCATGGCCTTCAGGGGTTGATCCGTGAGCACCTGGACTGATTATGCTTGAAAATATGGATGGATCTTCCGTGCGGCCATGACTAAGGCATATGCTATTTTCTCCATCCTAGAATATCTGGTCTCGGCGTCGAGCAGGACCTAGCTCACATAGTACAGAGGCTTTTTGACTCCTTCTTCTTCTCGAACGAGGATGGCGCTGAGCGCGGTCTCCGAAGCCGACAGATAGAGCCAGAGTGGCTCACCTGGTTCGGGCTTGCTAAGGAGATGAGAGTTGGCGAGGTACTCCTTCAATTGGGCGAACACCTATTGCTGCTGAGTAACCCATTTGAACCCTCCGGTTCTGCGCAGTGCCGTAAAGAACGGAAGGAACTTCTCTCCGGATTTGGAGAGGAAACGGCCTATAGCTGCCAGTCTTCCCGTCAGCCTCTGGACTTCTTTAACGTTCCTGGGAGGGGCCTTGTCTATTATGGCCTGGATTTTTTCGGCGTTCGCCTCGATGCCGCGCTGGCTGACGATGAACCCGAGGAACTTTCCCGAGGAGACGCTGAATGCACACTTTGCCGGATTGAGCCTCATGTTGTGGGTCTGAAGTATCCCAAAGGCCTCTTCCAGGTTGGCAACATGATCTTGTCCCTACTGGCTTTTGACGAGCATGTCTTTGACGTACACCTCCATGTTGCACCCAATTTGGTTCTTAAAGACTCGGTTAACTAGCCTCTGATAAGTAGTAGTGGCATTCTTCAGCCCGAAGGACATGACCCGATAGCAGTAGAGCCATTGGTCCGTGACGAAAGACGTCTTGGCTATGTCGGGAGGGTACATTCCGATCTGGTTGTAGCAGAAGAAGGTGTCCATGAAGGACAGGATGTAACGCCCCGAATCCCAAATACACTGAATTCGAGATGTTCTTCAGGATCTTTTTGCTTTCTTTAGTACAATTTTACAGGGAAATTTAAACTTTTCACTTTACATCAGAGTTTACATCAATATTACACTTTACATTTTGCACGGCGGAAGTAAAATTTACAACAATTAAATAAATGTACAACAACATGGTATAATCTTTAAGCATCCATTCCTCTTTAATCTTTAACATGCCATTTACCTGCATATAAGACTGTGGGTACGTCAGTTTATTCAACCGACGATCATTATACACGGCCATCCTCTCTATGCCGGAAATAGTATAACTTAATTTTCCATATTTAGCAAACACAAACTTGTCACATTTCAATTAAAGGGACTACCCTATTGATGTCGTGTTGTGATTGTGCACTTAGTCCTTAATGCATTTATTTATATTACATGACATTAATGCGCACTTGTTCGGATTCTATGCATCCCATACTACATAGGTCCGAGGGCAAGCCCTTATTCGTTCTTCATCTTTGTAGGGTTCAATCCCTCGTTATGACTTAATCTACTACTGTAACTACGGTAGTGTCTTAGATATCCTATGATCTATGAGCCCATGTCCAGGCAGCCTGGAGGGGAATCCCACGCACTGACACGACGCATCGAGCAAGCAACCTATGGACAATTCAGCCTCCGCCATGGAACAATGGCACCACCCATAGCTACTCGAACATCCCACGAGCGTCGCCACCGGGACGATAATTCTGGAGTAGCGCCCACGCCATGTCTTGACGCATCAAGCAGGCAGCCTGTGGATCGCTCTCACACCGCTATCCGATGGCCCCCATACTCAAGTTTTTCTTCTACTTTCATCACGTCTCCACTATGTACTAGTCCTTAATTTTATCAAAAATCATGAACAAAAATTAAATCTCTAGAGTTAGCCTCTCCACTAACCGGACTTATTCATTCATTTCAACATGACCAACCTTGGTCTAATTTCATTTCATTTCTCAATGCTGGGGGAGACTTAGCTACTCCATTTCAATTTTCATTTCACAATCTTCAACTCATAAATTCTCCATGTTGAGTTCTCATACTCACATGTATATTCTCTTTTCAATTCATGATTCCCAATTTGTTCACAAGTCCATAATTGTACATGAATTTTATGCACTTTATCAATTATCACAACGAATCAAATTTCACTTTATTAACAAATATGCATACTTCATTTCGTTCAACAAATGAGAAATAACTTGCATTAAGTCACACCACCAAGTTTCTTTTCGCCAAATCACTTTCTAATACATCATTGTTATTTATTCTTATAAGCTATACTATTTCACAAATACATAATCTAGAACCATAGTTCTAATCATGTCTTTTGTTCACAAATCATAGTGTATTTCATTCAAATAATGCCCAAATCACCTTTATAAAGTTCCTTACATTTTTATGGGAATAACCATATTTTTTTCACAATTTTTGGACATCTAGAAACCCCAAAAAAATATTTTTTCAAAGATGCCGAGGGTAGGAATCGACCCCAGGAACACGGAGAACAAAGCCAAGAGCACCCGCCACTAGGCCGATCTGTGCTAGCGCTATGGTTACGGCTGAGAGCATTAGAGCATTAAATGCTCTCGGCCTTCAGTTTAATTGTTTTTAAACAAAACAATGTTGCATAAAGGATTCGAACCAGTCACCCCCGAGAACACAACCGCACGCAGTGACCGCCTGAGCTACATGCTCAGGTTGTCACAGTATAAATCAAAAACCTTTTTGAATCATTTGCCACTGTTGTTAAAAACATCTCGATGTTCAATTAATCTTTGTTTCATACTACTTTTGTAGAAATTACTGAAAATTCTAGATTTACTTCCCCTCACATGATTTTCGTATCAGTATGAATAAAATAATCTTTGTACTAATAAAAATATATTTTTCACCCAATTCAATGAATTTTTCATTATAACTACTATATTTTTCATTTTCGACATTGAATAACAATAGGTCTTCAAATCTTTTTATCCACAATTTCTTATACTAATTCCCTGATATTAATCTTTTATTCAACATACAAATCTATACATTTTTTTGAATTTATCCAACCCCACAATAACTCAAAAATATCTCTTCAAAACATAAATTAGCACTAACAACGTACTAACTTTTACATACAATTAGTGGTGGTAATAAATGTATTTTCTTTAAATCAACAATGCTTCTAGTCAAATCATGTACATCACAAAATATATAGCCACTTATCAATTAACATGCTCACAACTCAAACATTCAAGAAAGTTACTCTTTCCAAAAGTGTGCTCTTTCTTAATCAATTTCATGCTTCCAATTTTAAACTAGCATTCTTATTAGTATTTTCATGCATCAAGTCTCAATATCATACTAGCATCATTCTTAAAGAAATTTAACCACTATCATTCATTCTAACAAGCATGGAGAATTTTACCCACAACTTAATTTAACAATAGAACCACATGCAAATTGTTCATTAACATACCAATCAATTTATGAACTAACTTTCCATTAAAATGTATTCTTACTAATATTTTTCATGCATCATTTCTAATTAGAAATAAGGAAAATCAAACCCACCTTGTATGGAGAGAAAACAACACAAAAGCAACAATTCCTTGCAACAAGATGCACCTCCTCCTAGACGCTCGCACACACCTCCAAGCCCAAGCACAAAAACCGAAAGCTTCCCCTTGAACTAGCCGGCCTTCTTCTCCTTGGGAAAATGCAAGCAATCCCACACAATTCTCTCAATCTTTTTAACTCACAACTATTACTAAATTAGACTATAGGTTTGGAAAGATATAATTGCATATGAATATTCGCCATGGGAGGGGGTATTTATACTTGAAAACAAGTAGAATGAAGGGCTAGGATTGACTGGTAGGTTGTAGGATGGAGGGCCAAGATTAGAGTAGGAGTTATAAAAACTACCCACACCCACATAACCACCTCCATGATCACCATTCAAAATTTTGGGTTTCCCTCCCAAAAGAATGCAACCGGCCACCATGGAGAAGTGTGCATTGCACGTGTACGTGTAGTGCACGTGCATGCAACTAGGACCAAAATTGTACATTTTAATTTTGTACAAAAATAAAATAGTATTAAAATAGTCTTCTACATGACAAGTTTAAATAAAAATAGATTAATCCATGGGCTTTAGTTTTGGGCCAAAATATTTATTTTAAATAAAATAAATAAATCACATTTTGGGCTTTTAAGAAAAGGCTTTAAAATAAGGCTTTCTATTTATTTAAAGAAAAAGGCTTTTGTGTAAAAAATAACTTGAGAACACATATTTAAATAATTATACACATCACAATAAAATAATTATAGGATTTAATTCAACCAAAATATTGCACGTGCACACTACGTACAAAATAATTTTTCATTAATTGAAAAATCAGGGTATTACAACACTCCCTCCTTAGAATAGTTCCGTCCCCGGAACTACAGTCAAGAGCGAGAAAACAAAAATACAACACACACAAGAACAAAAAGATACAAAAATACAATCAAGCAAAAAGCTCAGGATAGTCCTTCAACATCCTCTCCTCAGACTCCCAAGTAGCCTCTTCAACCAAGTGGTTTCTCCAGACTACCTTGACCATCGGTATCGTCTTATTCCTCAAGACTTTCTCTCGACGATCAACAATCTCGACAGGAGACTCGATGTAATTCAGATCCAACTGCAAACCTTCCGGTACTTCAGGCAAATGATGACTCGGATCTGGAATATAACCTCTCAGCATAGACACATGAAAGACATTGTGCACCTGAGACAACTCTTCCGGTAATTCAAGCCGGTAAGCAGTTTTCCCGATCCTTTTCAATATCTTATACGGGCCTATAAACCTCGGGGCTAACTTCCCGCCTTTGCCAAATCGAACCACACCTTTACTGGGTGATACCTTCAGAAAGACAAAGTCACCGACCTCAAACTCAAGGTCCCTTCTCCGGTTGTCTGCATAGCTTTTCTGCCTGCTCTGAGCTTCCACCAACCTTTTTCTGATCAGATCAATCTTCTCAGAGGTTTGCTGCACAAGCTCAGGACCAAACAACTGACGCTCCCCAACTTCATACCAACAAACAAGTGTTCTGCACTTCCTGCCATACAAAGCTTCGTACGGCGCCATCCCAATGCTAGCCTGAAAACTGTTGTTGTAGGCAAACTCCACCAAAGGTAAATGCCTTTCCCAACTGCCTCCAAAGTCTAGTATACAACACCGAAGCATATCCTCAAGAATGTGATTGACTCTCTCGATCTGCCCATCGGTTTGCGGATGAAAAGCAGTGCTGAAATCCGTCTTGGTACCCAAAGCTGTCTGAAGACTCCTCCAGAAATGCGAAGTAAACCGCGCATCTCAATCAGACACAATAGTTGAAGGAACACCATGAAGCCTGACAATCTCGCCAACATACATCTCAGCTAACTTGTCCATCGAAGCAGTGAGTTTCATCGCCAAAAAGTGAGCGGACTTAGTTAGTCGATCGACTATAACCCGAATCGCATCATTGCCTTTAGAACTCTTAGGCAATCCCGTGATGAAATCCATACTGATGTTATCCCACTTCCATTCCGAAATAGGTAACGGCTGTAATAGACCTCCGGGTCTCTGATTTTCGGCTTTGACTTGCTAACAAACCTCACACTTCGCCACAAATTCAGCCACATCCCGCTTCAAACCTGACCACCAGAAATGCTGTTTGATGTCTTTGTACATCTTAGTACTCCCAGGATGTACCGACAAAAGAGTAGCATGCGCCTCATGAAGAATACTCTCTTTCAGGTCCGCCTGATTTGGAACGCACAGTCTATCTCCGAACCACAGCACTCCATCCCTGATTTGAAATCCGGGCAACCTGCCAGCACTAACCTGCTCCTTCATCTCCAAGATATCAGCATTAACCTCCTGACTTGCAATGATCCTTGTATTCAGAGTAGGCTGAAGCCTCAACTGAGCCAAAGATACTCCCAATCCTTGCAAGACGACCTCAATACCTGCTCGATCCAACTCCTCAATCAGATGCTTCTGAGTTGTAATCAAACTGGCTAAACTGCTCTTGCGACTAAGTGCATCAGCAACAACATTAGCCTTTTCAGGATGGTACTTGATCTCAGGTCGCATGTCCTCAAGCACTTCCAACCATCTCCGCTGCCTCAGATTCAAATCCCTCTGCTGATATATATACTTCAAGCTCTTGTGGTCCGTGTACATGTTCAACTTCTCACCGAACACGTAGTGCCTCCATTGCTTCAGAGCAAAGATAATCGCAGCCAACTCTAGATCATGAGTCGGGTAATTCTTCTCATGTGGTCGTAGTTGCCTAGACCCATAAGAGATTACTCTTCCCTCTTGCATTAAGACACAACCAAGCCCACGATGTGAAGCATCGCTGTAAACATCATACTCAACACCTGCTCTAGGCAGAGCCAAAATAGGTGCAGTAGTCAGCCTATCTTTCAACTCCTGAAAGCTCGCCTCACATTGCTCAGTCCACTTGAAGCTCACATTCTTCTTGGTCAGTCCAGTAAGCGGTACAGCTATCTGAGCGTAACCTTGAATGAATCTCCTGTAGTATCCAGTCATCCCAAGAAAACTTCTGACTTCCTTCACTGTAGTAGGCCTAGCCCAATCTCTCACTGCCTCTATCTTCTGAGGGTCAGTTGCCACTCCCTCCTTAGAAAGGATGTGACCTAGGAATGCCACTTCAGATTTCCAGAAATCACACTTGGATAACTTGGCATACAACTTCTGCTCTTCCAGCTTCTACAAAACTGCTGCCAGATGCTCGGTGTGCTCCTCCTCTGACTTGAAGTACACGAGAATATCGTCGATAAACACCACGACGAAAGAATCAATGAACGGCCTCAGAACTCTGTTCATCAAATCCATGAAGATTGCGGGTGCATTCGTCACTCCGAATGGCATAACTAAGAATTCGTAATGCCCATGTCGAGTTCTAAATGCAGTTTTGTGCACATCTTCGGCTTTCACTCGAACTTGGTGGTAACCAGATCGAAGATCTATTTTGGAGAAAACAGCTGCTCCTTGTAGACGATCGAACAAGTCATCAATTCGAGGAATCGGACTTATTCTGAACAGTGACCTTATTCAGCTCCCGGTAATTGATACACATTCTCATCGATCCATCCTTCTTCTTTACCAAAAGCACTGGTACTCCCCAAGGTGACGCACTAGGTTGAATAAAGCCTTTCCCCAACAGTTCCTCAATCTGCCGTTTTACCTCATCCTGTTCCACTGGAGCCATCCTATATGGTGCCTTAGAAATGGGTGCACTTTCTGGTTGAACAGTGATGCTGAATTCTACATCACGATACGGGGGTAACCCAGGAAAATCTTCCAAGAACACAGTCGGATAGTCCTGAACCACAGGAATCCCTTGCACTACCACAGGAGTCTCTTCCTTGCGGATAGTCGCCACCAGCTTAGAATATTTCTGCTTCCCTTGGAAAGTGACTTCAGGTCCACCTGGAGCCTTCACTGTACCGTATTGGTCTTACACTCGATGCTTGCACTGTACACCGACATCCAATCAATGCCTATGATAACATCGACTCCCAAGATAGTCAGCTCGATCAGATCAATGCCAAAGATTCTATCCCCAATCATGATCTCACAATCAGCATAATACCGATCAGTGGTTAAAGTTTCCCCTGACGGAGTAGCTACTGCTAAGATCTTGCCTGGAAAAATCTTCGGTTCAACTCCCAACACTTTAGCAAATTTTGGAGACACAAAAGTATGAGAGGATCCAGTATCGAACAACACAACAGCTTTTATTCCATATTCTGATGTAAAAGGTCCATCAAATTCGAAGTATAAGGCATGAATTTTAAATCAACTTGCATTTCATTGAATTCCAAAGTTTATACATTCGAATTGAAAACATTTTTGACATCAGAATGGAAAATAGTAGAAGCTACAACAATCTAACTCCTACGGGTCCTCTTCGCTGCTCGAAGTTCATCCCGTAGTTCATCAACCTCATCCTTCAGCACATCAGTCAGGTTCTTCCTCTTCTCGAGTTCCCATACCCGATGACTGAGAACAGAAAAGTCGTCCTTCCGTTTCGCCAGCTGAGCCTCCAACAATCCGACTCTCTCTCGCAGTGTCTCTACCTGCCTCTGAAGAGAAGTCACAAGACCATTTGGAACTGTTTCTTATTCTTCGTCAGAAGAAGAGTCATCAGATGAATCCGGAGCTGGGGTGATCTCTCGGGATTCAGGCCATTCTTCACCGTCAGAATCTGCTTGCCCAGGGTAGTACTCGTCCTCGGAATCTGCCTGTTCAGGATGGTACTCTTCCTCAATGATATGCCAGTCGTCGCCTCCAGTAGGATCGAAGTGATCAGCCATCTTAGAAATAGAGAGGAAGAAGCATAAATCTTAGAGCAACACAAATGTAAGTCACTTACATTTAAATCTCTAGACTCAAACACACACTCTAATGTCCACTTCTAGGGTGTCGTTCCTTATAAATTTGTACAAGTGTGGAAAGCGTAGAAAAGCGTGGCTCTGATACCACTCTGTAACGCCCTGAATCCCAAATACACTGAATTCGAGATGTTCTTCAGGATCTTTTAGCTTTCTTTAGTACAATTTTACAGGAAAATTTAAATTTTTCACTTTACATCAGAGTTTACATCAATATTACACTTTACATTTTGCACAGCGGAAGTAAAATTTACAACAATTAAATAAATGTACAACAACATGGTATAATCTTTAAGCATCCATTCCTCTTTAATCTTTAACATGCCATTTACCTGCATATAAGACTATGGGTACGTTAGTTTATTCAACCGACGATCATTATACACGACCATCCTCTCTATGCCGGAAATAGTATAACTTAATTTTTCATATTTAGCAAATACAAACTTGTCACATTTCAATTAAAGGGACTACCCTATTGATGTCGTGTTGTGATTGTGCACTTAGTCCTTAATGCATTTATTTATATTACATGACACTAATGCGCACTTGTTCGGATTCTATGCATCCCATACTACATAGGTCCGAGGGCAAGCCCTTATTCGTTCTTCATCTTTGTAGGGTTCAATCTCTCGTTATGACTTAATCTACTACTGTAACTACGGTAGTGTCTTAGATGTCCTATGATCTATGAGCCCATGTCCAGGCAGCCTGGAGGGGAATCCCACGCACTGACACGACGCATCGAGTAGGCAACCTATGGACAATTCAGCCTCCGCCATGGAACAATGGCACCACCCATAGCCACTCGAACATCACACGAGCGTCGCCATCGGGACGATAATTCTGGAGTAGCGCTGTAATAGACCTCTGTGTCTCTGATTTTCGGCTTTGACTTGCTGACAAACCTAACACTTCGCCACAAATTCAGCCACATCCCGCTTCAAACCTGACCACCAGAAATAGGTAACGGCTGTAATAGACCTCTGGGTCTCTGATTTTCGGCTTTGACTTGCTGACAAACCTAACACTTCGCCACAAATTCAGCCACATCCCGCTTCAAACCTGACCACCAGAAATGCTGTTTGATGTCTTTGTACATCTTAGTACTCCCAGGATGTACCGACAAAAGAGTAGCATGCGCCTCCTGAAGAATACTCTCTTTCAGGTCTGCCTGATTTGGAACGCACAGTCTATCTCAGAACCACAGCACTCCATCCCTGATTTGAAATCCGAGCAACCTGCCAGCACTAACCTGCTCCTTCATCTCCAAGATATCAGCATCCACCTCATGACTTGCAATGATCCTTGTATTCAGAGTAGGCTGAAGCCTCAACTGAGCTAAAGATGCTCCCAATCCTTGCAAGACGACCTCAATACCTGCTCGATCCAACTCCTCAATCAGATGCTTCTTAGTTGTAATCAAACTGGCTAAACTGCTCTTGTGACTAAGTGCATCAGCAACAACATTAGCCTTTCCAGGATGATACTTAATCTCAGGTTGCATGTCCTCAAGCACTTCCAACCATCTCCGCTGCCTCAGATTCAAATCTTTCTGCTGATATATATACTTCAAGCTCTTGTGGTCCGTGTACATGTTCAACTTCTCACCGTACACGTAGTGCCTCCATTGCTTCAGAGCAAAGATAATCGCAGCCAACTCTAGATCATGAGTCGGGTAATTCTTCTCATGTGGTCGTAGTTGCCTAGACCCATAAGCGATTACTCTTCCCTCTTGCATTAAGACACAACCAAGCCCACGATGTAAAGCATCCCTGTAAACATCATACTCAACACCTGATCTAGGCAGAGCCAAAATAGGTGCAGTAGTCAGCCTATCGAATAACACAACAGCTTTCTTTCCATTAAGATAGAGTTCTCCTATTACATAATACACACCATTACATAACAGTTTCACAATATAAGCGGGAAGAAGAAATGACAAAACCACTAAACATCAGCCCTCGTACCAGAGATGACCTGATCTGCCTCATCAGCATCAGCTTCCGTCAAGGCAAATACTCGCCCTGATTGGTACGGCCTCTTCCCAGTCTGCTGTATTGGCATATTGTGATTGCCAGCTCGTGGTTTGAGACATTGAGATTTGTAATGTCCCGTCTCACCACAGTTGTAGCATGTAACTGCAGAAGGTCTCCCCACATTGTTTCCAGGTCCTCCAGCTACACTGATAGCGTTCGTCTCTGTCGGTTTGAACCTCTGTACAGATGGTTGCCCCTTGAAACTCCCCGATTGTGCAGGCCTCTTCTCGGACTGCTAGTTGTTCCTCCAATTCTGAACAATATGGAACTGCTCCATATCCGCTTCCGTCGCTGCCGCCCTCTTGACCAGCTTGTCGAATTGCCTGATACCAAAAGGTATCATCCGGGACCTCAAGCTCGGCCTCAGACCATGCTCGAACTTGCGAGCCTTCTTCGCCTCATCTATCACCAGTTCTGGAGCATACCTAGAGAGCTGAGTAAACTTAGTCTCATACTCCCTCACTGACATGCTGCCTTGCTGAAGTGACAGAAACTCCATGGCCTTCTTCTCCTGGACGTCGGAGGGAAAATAGTGACTGCGGAATTCTTCCAGAAATTCCTCCCAGCCAAGCAACAAGCCTCCCATGGTCCTCTTCATCGACTGCCACCAAACAGCCGCATCCTTCTCCAACTTGAACGTCACCAACTTGACCTTGCTGCCCTCCGGTGTCTCCAACACCTCGAAGATCGTCTCCACTTGCCGAATCCAGTTGTCAGCCGCATCTGGGTCTGACTTTCCCTCGAACACTGGTGGTTTCATTCTCTTGAACGATTCCACTAGCTTAATCGCCTCGGGTACTGGATTCACCGGCCCCCTTCCTTGGTTCACAGCCACTGCATTCAGCGTCTGGTAAACCCTAGCAAGTTTGGTCTCCAGATCCAAACCTTCACCATTCCTAGCCCCTCTTCTCGACATATTCTGATGCAAAAGATCCATTAAATTCAAAGTATAAGACAAGAATTTAAACCCACTTGTATTTCATTGAATTCCAAAGTTTATACATTCGAATTAAAAACATTTTTGACATCAGAAATAAAGAAAATAGAAGCTACAACAATCTAACTCCTACGGGTCCTCTTCGCTGCTCGAAGTTCTTCCCGCAGTTCATCCACTTCATCCTTCAGCACATCCGTCAGGTTCTTTCTCTTCTCAAGTTCCCACACCCGGTGACTGAGAACAGAGAAATTGTCTTTTCGCTGCGCCAGCTGAGCTTCCAAAACTCCAACTCTCTCTTTCAGGGTTTCCACTTGCCTCTGAAGAAAAGCCACAGTGCTACTCAGGACTGGTCCCTCTTCTTCATCGGAAGAAGAATCGTCAGATGAATCTGGAGGTGGGGTAATCTCTCGAGATTCAGGCCACTCCTCATCATCAGAATCTGCTTACCCA
Organism: Hemerocallis citrina; assembly: GCA_017893485.1. Lineage (NCBI taxonomy): Eukaryota > Viridiplantae > Streptophyta > Magnoliopsida > Asparagales > Asphodelaceae > Hemerocallis > Hemerocallis citrina. The sequence continues at coordinate 120,605,594 of CM030365.1, forward strand.
GGGTGATACTCGTCCTCAGAATCAGCCTGTCCAGGATGGTACTATTCCTCAATAATATGCCAGTCGTCGCCTCCAGCAGGGTCGAAGTGATCAGCCATCTTAGAATAGAGAGGAAGAAGCATAAACCATAGAGCAACACAAATGTAAGTCACTTACATTTAAATCTCTAAACTCAAACACACACTCTAATGTCCACATCTAGGGTGTCGTTCCTTATAAATTTGTACAAGTGTGAAAGCGTAGAAAAGCGTGGCTCTGATACCACTCTGTAACGCCCCGAATCCCAAATCACTGAATTCGAGATGTTCTACTGGATCTTTTCACTTTCTTTGAGTACAATTTTACAAGGAAATTCAAATTTTTCTTTTTACATCAGAGTTTACATCGTATTACATTTACATTTGCATAGCGGAAGCAAAATATACAATATTTACATAAATGTACAATAACATGATAAAATCTTTATGCATCCATTCCTCTTTACATGTAATTTATCCTGCATACAAAACTGTGGGTACGTCAGTTTATTCAACCGACGATAATTATACATGGCCATCATCTCTATGCCAGAAACAGTATAACGAATCTCATTTCTTAACAAATCACAAACTTGTTCATAATAAGCATGTAAATCAAAAGGGAACTCTTAAAGATGTCGTGTCGTGATTGTGCACTTAATCCTTAATGCAATTATTTAATTTTACATGACACTAATGCGCACTTGTTCGGATTCTATGCATCCCATACTACATAGGTCCGAGGGCAAGCCTCTTAATCGTTCTTCATTTTTATAGGGTTCAATCCCTCGCCATGACTTACTCTACTACTGTAATTACGGTAAGTGTCTTAGATATTTTCCGACCTACGGACTCATGTCTAGGCACTCTGGAGGGAATCCCATCGCTGACATGACTCATCATGCAGACATCCTGTGGTAATTCAGCTCTCACCGTAGACATGACACCACCCGTAGTCTTCAAACATCCCACGAGCGTCGCCACTGGGACGGTACTCTGGAGTCGTATCCTCACCCAGACTCATCATGAAAATTCCTGGGATACACTCTCGCCGCTACCCAATAGCCCTCCTACTCAATGTTTGTCTCTTACTTTCATCACATCTCCACTATGTACTAGTCCTTATTTTAATAGAATCATGAATAAAAATCAAAGTTCTGGAGTTAGCCTCTCCACTCAACCGGACTTATTCATTCATTTCAATGCATGACCAACCTTGGTCTTCAAATTCTCATTTTTCATTTCATTTCCACTGCCGGGGGAGACTTAGCTACTCCTTTATTCAATTTCCAATTCACAACTTCCACTTTGAGCAATTCCAACTCATAATTTATTTTCATTGCCTCAGCATATCATGTTCTTAATTTCATATTCATGTAATTCTTCATTCAAAGTATGACTCAATTCATGTGAATTTCTCAATTCCAACTATGATTCATTTCATATAAATTCATACAACAATAGAAAGAATTCAACATCAATCATAAAGTTCACAACTCTTAGCAGTAATCAAAATGAAATCTCTGACATATCAGAATCTACTCTGTACAGTCGTCTTGGAAAAAGACCAGTCGACTTATACAGTCAAATACAGGTTCTTCATAAACACTCGGGAGAGTCGACTGCTGCACATGGCCAGTCGGCTGTCCCGCAACTTTTCATACTCAAAATGTTATCCACGTGACAGTCGACTGTCAACAGATCAGTCGTCTGTCCTGGTCTCAACAGTACACATCCATGTTCAGCTCAGTCGACTTGCTACGCGCATTCAGTCGACTGGACAGATCCATACTTCAAATTAAGGGATTATCTAACAATTCTTACATGCACTTGCATCATGATATCAATTTACAATATACATATATTCATGTTTCATAAACACAGCGTCTCTTATTGTTCAGTAACATCGCAAACATGAAATTTCAAGTTACTAATGTTATCTCTTCTTCGAGAGAATATTTTAAACATGCATTCACACTTATTCATTACTTTCGTGTAGAGATAAAACATGATTCTCAATTACACTAGAACAATCACAATAGAAACATATCTCAATTCATAAAATTACAGACATATTCAAATTTAACCGATGCATCGGTCGACTGTTCATAACCTCAGTCGACTGCACCAGTCGTTCACAGTTTCATTGATTATCCCTAGTTCTTTTTCCACATGCTCATGTCTACTTAGTCTTGTACATCATGAAGGATATGAGTTTATCCTCACTACTTTATTTTAATTAATCACATATATATTATGAGGCTCTCTAACAAATCATGTAACAGAAGTCTCGGATCAGTCGACTTATCTACACGATAGTCAACTGTACCGACCCAATTCATCTTTGTTTTCCGTGCCATTTCTACACTATTAGTCCTTCATAATTATCAACATAAACATACTCAAGCATTTCTATTATGTACTATCTTACTCCTCATGCGCACAGTAACAAACATTATAATTATGGCATGTTTTCTACATTAGAAGTCCTGAGAAACACCCACCTTATTTGACGAAGTAATTGAAATCCAGCAAAGCTCCTTAGTGTAGTGAACGACTCCTCGCTCCTTGCTCCTTTGCTCCACACCGAACCCTTCAGAAAGCTACTCGGTCTCCACAGAAAGCACACACACACAACTCTCACAAATACTTCTCTTGAAATAATAATCTAGTGTAAAAGAAATAGAGAATAAGAGGGGGTATTTATACTAGAATATAGGTGGAATGGAGGGTTAGGATGCACTAGGGAGTTGGAAGATCAAGGGCTAGGATTCACTAGGAAGTTGTAAAACTACCCACACCTCAAGAGTAACCGCCCATGATCTAAGCCCACTCACCCAATCCGGCCATACCTTGTGCCTTGTGCACGTGTACATTGAGTGCACGTGCACACACAAACCGCACTACATAAATTGTACATCAAGTACCCGGTAAATAGGAAGAAAAGATACTACACATTACAAGTTGTAGAAAAATAATAAAAAGGGTTTTAAATCCATGGGCTAAAATTAATTGGGCCAAAAATAAATATTTTTAAAAGAAAGATAAGTAAATTAACATTTGGGCTTTAGGGAAAATCCTTATAGAAAACAATATGCTTATTCATCATGTTGAAAATAATAGGCAAAATATTACACGTGCATACCACGTGCAACAAAATAAATAATCTTCATATATTAGGAAAAATCGGGGTATTACACATGTAGCATGATCGTGCAGCTTCTTGGTTTCCTCGGACAATTCCGACACCAGTATTGGTAGGGAACTTCATCTTCTGGTGGTAGGCCAAGGGAACCGCCTGAAAGGAGCAGAGCCCGGGATGGCCGAGTTTGGCATTGTAAGCTGCCTTGACGTTGACAACCATGAAGTCCATTGACTCGATCCTTCGGTGCGGGATCGTACCGGCTGTTACGTCTAAAGTGACGATCCCCTCTATTGGCACCAAGACGTCGGAGCATCCATGCAATGTGTATCTGGCTGGTTTTAGTTTATCTCGGGACAGCTTCAAGTTCTCGAAGGCTTCTAGGAAGAAGATGTTCACCGAGCTTCCGTTGTCAACAAGGATGTGCCGGACCTTGAAGTTCGCCATGCTGAGGCTGATAATGAGCGCATCGCAGTGCGGGAGCCAAACTCCTTCTAGGTCTTCCCTTGAGAAGGAGACAAGGAGTTGCTGGACCTGGGGGAAAGGAGGCCCTGGACGGTGTTGACATCCCGGACGAACGCCTTGCGAGAAGCGTTGGACTCCCCTCCCATTGGCCCTCCGAGGACACAATGTAAGATGGCCTGACCCTCGGGTTCTTCAGGCTCCAGGTCCCGCTTGGGGCGCTGTCTGGGCGCTCGAGGAGGAGGGAAAGTCCTCCTGTTTCTTGTATCCCTTTGGTCCCGAGCGTCTTCCCGTTTGAACTCCCGGAGGTACCCTCATTGGATGAGGGCCTCGATCTCATCCTTCAGGGCACGGCAATGATCCGTGCCATGCCCGTTGTCCTGGTGGAAGCGACAGTAGAACTGCTGATCTCTCTTATTGTTGTTGTTGTTGTTTGGTCGGGGGGGGGAGGGAATTGCACGAGGTCCCTGTCTTCGATCGCCAAGAGAATGGTTGACACGTTCTACGTCAGCGGGGTGTACCTCTCGAAGCGAGGGACCGGAGGAACCCTTTTGGTGGTGCCCCCGTCCCTTGGAACTTTCTTTGTTGGCTCAACCTCGTCGGCCTTGCGCTTTCCCTTCCCGGGGATTTCTTTTGAGTCCTCTGGATTCAGGGCCTCCTCAGCTCGGATGTACTTTTCGACCCTATTGAGGAGGTCGGGAAAATCTATCGGGGGCCTCTTCGCCAGGGAGGCCTTTAGCTATTCATGACGAACATTGTGCCGGAATGCTGCTGAGGCAACCCCTGGGTCGAGGGAGGAGACCGATCGTGCCTCGGTGGTGAACCTTCGGACGAACACCCGGAGCGACTCCCCTTCCTTCTGTCGGAGGCTGAGCAGGGGCGCACTTGTCCTCTCGGCCTTTCGGCTGGTTACAAAGTGGGCGAGGAAGTTGCCCTCCATTTGGTCGAAAGAATAGATGGAGCCGGGGGCGAGCTTGGAGAACCATTCCCAAGCCGGACCCCGGAGGGTGGCGGGGAAGGCGCGGCACAGGAAGGGATCCGATGCGCTGTGAATCATCATGAGGGTTTTGAAGCCCTCCATGTGATCAGCCGGATCACCCTCCCCGTCATAAGTCTCGAATTGAGGTGGGCAGAAGTTCTGGGGTATTTCCGCCTGTAAGATGGCAGTGGAGAACGAAGGTCGAACGGGCCTGTATCCGTGGGCCGGCCTAGGGCCGCCTTCACCGAAGTGGTCGAGGCACTTCAAGATGTCATCTTCATACTCTGGCTGGACTGTCGGGATGCGCGACACGCTAGCCTCGGCATCTGAACAGGAGCGAGAGCGGCGGATGCTGTCATCGATGGGGGTTCCCCGGATGGCCTCCATGATTTCTTTTCGGAAGTCTTGGAACTCCTGATGGGTTACCGGGACTCGCTCGGCCTGATTTTGTTGAGCCGGTGGGCACTGGCCGACACGGCTGAGTGCTGGCTCTTGCCCTTGGGACGAAGGTTTGGGATGGTTCGGGGTCGAGGTAGAAGCGGCCCCTCCCCTAGACTGGCTGGCCTGTCGGTTCTGGATTACCCCTCATAGGTCAGGCTGGACTGGTCGGGAGGCCTCCGGTTGGTGTCCGTGACTGACCCCTGGGTTGTTGGATCCATGAGCGTCGGTGGCGACACCCTGAAGGGGCGCATCCTGCCGACGCATAGAGGTAACGGCCTTCTTGGCCTTGGACGCCATGCAAGGTCGGGCAGAAGGGGTACCGTTGATGGCTAGACTCAGGTCAGTGCACGCACTATGCGGTTCCCACAGACGGTGCCAACCTGATGCGGTTTGTTTTTGGGAGGCGTGTGGATGCACCAGTGTGAGTTCTTACTCAATTTGTATTGGTAGAGGAAGCTCCGGTGCAGACGACCCTCAGCCGGGCGAACGGTACGGAAGTAGGCGGTAGTAAGGTGGAGGCTGGTACGCTCAGTTTGGATCAGGAGGCTCGGATCCGAGGTCTTGTGTACCTGCAGACGGTCTAGGAACACTGGGGTTGGTCCCGGTAGTAGACCCTCTGACGATCTAGTTAGCTACCGAGAGAGAGTAACAGTAACTAGGATTTTGAGTGAGAAAGATTGATTACCTGGATAAAGGGTAGGGGGTCTGGTATTTATAGGAGAAGCCAACCGGGTATGGACCCGTTTGGGGCCGGGTCTGGACCCGGTTGTCCGTGGGCCTAAAGCGGTGGAAGCCCGAGCAGTATAGGGCTGACGTGGAAGAGGCCTAGGCGGTTTCCAGGCTGACGTGGCAGAGGCCTGGGCAGTTTCCAGGCTAAAGTGGCAGAGGCCCGGGCGGTTTTCTAATGCTAACGTGGCGGATTCGGATGATCCGGCGATGCACGTTTCCTGAGGAGATCCTGTGGCCTAGAAGGGGTCACATCATCCGACCCATATCAATTACGTAAATCTACAATAAATTGATTTTTTCCTTGCAGTTTCTATGCATTTGTTGGCACTTTTCTAGTTAATACAGTATTTAATATGAAAAGATTCACAAGGATGCATCCTTGCTAGCCTACAATTGCCCCCCACCCCTAACCTATATTTATAATTCAGTTCAGCCTTAATAGGCCCAATCAGATGTTTACCTCTTTTCAGTTTATTTGTGAATTGTTCTGATTGCCTTCAGATTAGGGATGGTAACTGGGCCGGGTCAACCGGCGACCCACCCGCAACCCGGCCCGTTAAAGCGCTTCGCGGGTTCGAGTCGAACCCGGTGAACAGTTCGGGTGGACCCGGGTCGCAATTCTCGCAAATCGAATTCGCGAAACCCGGCCCACGAACCCGGTCCAACCCACGAATTGGACCCGCCAACCCGCGGGTCGACCTGCGAGTTTCGACCCGTTCGACCCGTGACGAGTCGACCGTTGACCCACGGGTCGAACAGTCGAAAATACCGTTAGCTGCTGCCGCTGCTGTCACAGAGCAGAACGGCTCTTTGAGCTGTTGCTGATTTTTTTTTTTGTTTTTTTTTGTTTTTCACCCCATATTTAGCCTATAAATATCCCCAAATATTTCCAAAAAAGAATCACACCTCACTCTCTTACTCTCTCTACTATTATACATCATTTGTAAAGAATTTTTGAACAATTGTAGTATTCATCAAACAAGTGTACAAGGAGGCGTATACACGATCAAATTTTGGTCGTATCGGAATCAAAATTCAACGTCTTCAACTCTCTTCAACCCTCGTCAAATCTACTTCAACATCTTCTCAACTCTTCAATTGCGGAATTGGCAAAGCGCTCCTCCATCTTTTCTATTCTATTCTTATTTTAACGGTTTTTTTACATACGCGTATTCCACGGTGAACGGTATCAAAATATTTCTATCTCTCTCGTTAATTTTTTTTTTGCATTGTAGTTAGAATTATTGTTTGTTTTTTTGAACTTCTCTATCTCAACCCTCTTATTTTTTAGATTTTTTTTGGTGTAATTCACCGCTCCTACATTGTATATTTTTTTTACATACTTTACTTTAGCACATTACTACACTATGTCTAGATCACGCGGTAGCGGTCGTAGCGGACAAGATTCTTCCTCATCTTCACGTAGGCCACCAATTGTCCCAACTAGTGAGCCCGCCCAAGATTACATTGATCCTACTATGGAACAATAGGGTACACACGACATGGATGTTGCAGGTGACATTCAATTAGAAGAAGAAGAACAACAACAACAACCCGAAACCACACAACCCCGTAGTAGTAGGAAAAGTAGAGGAGAAACTAGCGATTGGCATAAGTTTTATGATTATATCCCGGACGAACATACTCCGGGTATAGGTTTGAAAGTGTGTAAAACATGTAGTAAAACATACAAATTTAAGAGGGGTGACGGCACCGGTACGATTAGTAAGCACATACAACATAATCATAAAGAACTTCTTGATCAAATACAAGGCCAACAAAAAATCAACTCTAGAACCGGTCAAGTTAGATAACAACCCTTATGATCCCGAACTTGTTTGTCGGGAAATGGCCCGATTAGTCATTAAGGAAGAGTTACAATTTTCCTATCCCGAGAGTAGGAACTTGGAAAATTTTAATCAAACGGCCTTAAACCCTCATTTTAAAAGAATTCCGAGAAATACTTGCAAATCGGATTGTTTTAAAGTGTACATGGAAATGAAGGACGCTTTGATTGCAATTTTATGGAGTTTAACTTGTAGGGTTAGTTTAACTTCGGATTGTTGGACGTGTAATACCCCGATTTTTCTAATATATATATAAAGATTATTTAATTCTACATATGGTATGCATGTGTAATATTTTTTCCTTAAAGCCCAAAAGTTTTTCTACAAAATAATTAGTTTGGCCCAATAAATTTTAGCCCATGGATTTAAAACCCCTTCTATTGTATTTTTATAACCAGTATGGGTGACATCTTTTCTTTTCTTGACCGGATATTTGATGTACTAATTTGAAGGGTGTAGTTGGTGTATGCACGTGCATTCGCATACACGTGCTTTGAGCACTTCTCTTGGCCGGATTATGGGAGTGATGGGCTAGATCATGGGTAGTTACCTTTGAGTTGTGGGTGGTTTTCTCAACTCCCGATTTGATCTCAGCCTTTGATTCTCCAACTTCCCAATAAATCTCAGCCCTCCATTTCACCTATATTCTAGTATAAATACCCCTCCTATTCCCCTATCTCTTTTACCCTAAAAATATAATAAGATCATAGAGAGTATCTGTGAGTTGTGTGGGAGCTTTTCTGTGGAGACAAGCAACATTGCTGAGGAGCCCGGTGTGGAACAAAGGAGCAAGGAGTGCAGTACGGTGTTGAAGGACTTTGCGGGATTTCGATTATTTCTTCATATAAGGTGGGTGTTTCTCAGGACTTCTAATGTAGGAATGATATTGCAATTGTTATGATTGATACCATGTTATAAAAAGTGAATTGAATGCGGTAGAAATTGCTTGAATATGCTATTAATGTTGATAACAAGACTGTCGGTACAGTCGACTGCCATATGAGCCAGCCGACTGGTACGAGACACTTCTTTTCATAATGTGCTGATAAGTGGGTGCAAATAGCTATGATGGTGTGATTATTAAATGTATATTTTCCCTATGACACATATGATGGAGGGAAGGTAAATAAATGAAAAGAACTAATAGTGATAAATATCTGAAGTTGTCGGCGCAGTCGACTGACTTGGTGTTAAGTCGACTGGTGCTTCATTCTGAATATGACTGTTTGAAAGTCCCCTGAATAAAGATATTCTATTTACGTAGACCCATTATAATGACTTGAGATTTGTACCTTCATTATTGTAAGAAAGTATGAGCAATGCGAATACATGTTTAGAGTAGTTTTCTCTAAAGGAGCATGTTAATAACTGGGAAAATTATGCTGTGAATGTTACTGAACAAGATGAAACTCTGTTTATGAAACATGAATTGATGTATACTGTTAATTGATATCATGATGCAAGTACACGTAAGAACTGTAAATAAATTCCCTAATTGAAATAGATCTGTCCAGTCGACCGAATGCGTGTAGCAAGTCGACTGATCTGGACTTGGAAATTATGCTGTTTGAAATCTCCAGGACAGACGACTGATTAATGAACAGTCGACTGTCATGTGGATAATATTGTGAACATGGAAGGTTGCGGGACAGACGATTGGTTGAGTGCAACAGTCGACTATCCCGAGCAATTATGATGATACTGTGTGTGACTGTATGAGTCGACTGGTGTTCTTCCAAGTCGACTGTACAGAGTGGACTTGATATATTTGATTCATGTTAATTACTGTGGGTAATGATGAACTTTATGCTTTTAATCGATGGATTCTGTTTATGGCTGTATGGATTATGTGAAAGGAATCGTAGATGAGAATTGAGAATTAAATGAATAATTATGAAAGGCTAAATCATGATGGAAAAGTCTGTGAGACTCTAAAATGAATTATGAGCTGATGGCGCTCAATTGGATATTGTGAATTTGAAATTGAACAAAGAGTAGCTAAGTCTCCCCGGCAGTGAAATGAAATGATATTGAGAAATAGACCAGGTTGGTCGAGTGAAATGAAATGATAAGTCCGGTTGATGGAGAGGCTAACTCTAGAGCTTGATTTTTATTCATGATTCTAATGTAACTTTAATACATAGTGTGGAGGTGATGAAAGTTAGAGAAAAACATGAGTATGAGAGCTAGGGTACGGTGCAGGTGTGTGAGCCGCAGAATGCATGCTTGATGAGTCAAGACATGGCGCGGGCGCAACTCAGTAATGATCGGACTCTAGTCACGCTTGTGGGATGATTTGGTGACTGCAAGAGGAGTGTGTTCAGGGAGGAAGCTGAATTGTCGCAGAATGCATGCTTGACGAGTCAAGACATGGCGCGAAATTCTACTCCAGGGGCCAGGATACATGCTTGTACTCATAGAATCATCTAGGATACTCACTGGAATTACAGAAGTAGAGTAAGTCATGGCGGGGGATTGAACCCTACAAAAATGAAGAACGATTAAGAGGCTTGCCCTCGAACCTATGTAGTATGGGATGCATAGAATTCGAACAAGTGTGCATTAGTGTCATGTGAAAATTAAATAAATTGCATTAAGGATTAAGTGCACAATCACGACACGACATCTCTAAAAGTTCCCTTTTGATTTTTACATGCTTATTATGAACAAGATTGTTGATTTGTTAAGAAATGAGATTCATTATACTGTTTCTGGCATAGAGAGGATGGCCATGTATAATTATCGTCGGTTGAATAAACTGACGTACCCACAGTTTTGTATGCAGGATAAATTACATGTAAAGAGGAATGGATGCATAAAGATCTTATTATGTTGTTGTTCATTTATGTAAATGTTGTATATTTTGCTTCTGCTGTGTAAATTTAAATGTGAGATGTTGTAACTTTGATGTAAAAAGAAAAGTTTGAATTTCCTTGTAAAATTGTACTCGAGAAAAGCGAAAAGATCCTGAAGAACATCTCGAACTCAGTAATTTTGGGATTCGGGGCGTTACAGAGTGGTATCAGAGCCACGCTTTCCTACGCTTTCACACTTGTACAAATTTATAAGGAACGACACCCTAGATGTGGACATTAGAGTGTGTGTTGAGTCTAGAGATTTAAATGTAAGTGACTTACATTTGTGTTGCTCTATGATTTATGCTTCTTCCTCTCTATTCTAAGATGGCTGATCACTTCGACCCTGCTGGAGGCGACGACTGGCATATTATTGAGGAAGAGTACCATCCTGGACAGGCTGATTCTGAGGACGAGTATCACCCTGGGCAAGCAGATTCGGATGATGAGGAGTACCCTGAGTCTCGAGAGATCACCACACCACCAAATTCGCCTGATGCTTCTTCATCCGATGAAGAAAAGGGACCAGCTCTGAGTGGCGCTGTGGCTTCTCTACAGAGGCAAGTGGATACCCTGAAGTATAGAGTTGGAGTTTTGGAGGCTCAGCTGGAAAAGCGGAATGCCGACTATTCTGTTCTTAGCCATCGGATTTGGGAACTTGAAAAGAAAAAGAACCTAACTGATGTGCTGAAAGATGAGGTGGATGAATTGCGGGATGAACTTCGAGCAGCGAAGAGGACCCGTAGAGATTAGATTGTCCTAGTTCCTATTTTTCTTCTATTCTGATGTTAAGAAATGTTTTAATTCGAATGTATAAACTTTGAAATTCAATGAAATGAAAGTTAGTTTAATTTCTTGCCTTATACTTCGAATTTAATGGATCTTTTGCATCAGAATATGGCGAGAAGGGGAGCCAGGAATGGTGAAGGTTTGGACCTGGAGGCCGAGTTTGTAAGGGTTTACCAGATGCTGAATGCAGTGGCTGCAAACCAAGGAAGGGGGCCGGTGAATCCAGTACCCGAGGCAATTAAGCTAGTGGAATCGTTCAAGAGAATGAAACCACCAGTGTTTGAGGGAAAGTCCGACCCGGATGCGGCCGATAACTGGATCCGTCAAGTGGAGACAATCTTCGAGGTGTTGGAGACACCGGAGGGCAGCAAGGTCAAGTTGGCAACCTTGCAATTCGAGAAGGATGCGGCTGTCTGGTGGCAGTCGGTGAAGAGGACCATGGGCGGCTTGTTGCTTGGTTGGGAGGAATTTCTGGAGGAATTCCGCAGCCATTATTTTCCCTCCGACGTCCAGGAGAAGAAGGCCATGGAGTTTCTGTCACTTCAGCAAGGCAGCATGTCAGTAAGGGAGTATGAGACTAAGTTTACTCAGCTCTCCAAATACGCTCCAGAACTGGTGATGGATGAGGCGAAGAAGGCTCGCAAGTTCGAGCATGGTCTGAGGCCGAGCTTGAGGTCTCATATGATACCTCTTGGTATCAGGAGATTCGATAAGCTGGTGAAGAGGGCGGCAACAACGGAGGCAGATATGGAGCAGTTCCATGTTGCTCAACACCAGAAGAGCAACTGGCAGTCCGGGAAGAGGCCCGCGCCATCGGGGAGTTTCAAGGGGCAACCATCTGCACAGAAGTTCAAACCGATAGGGGCGAACGCTGTCAGTGTAGCTGGAAGACCTGGAAACGATGTAGGGAGACCTTCTGCAGTCACCTGTTATAACTGTGGGGAAGTGGGACACTACCAATCTCGATGTCTCAAACCACGGGCTGGCAATCACAATGTGCCAATACAGCAGACTGGGAAGAGGCCGTACCAGTCAGGGCGAGTATTTGCTTTGACAGAGGCTGATGCTGAGGAGGCAGATCAAGTCATCTCTGGTACGAGAGCTGATGTTTAGTGTGGTTTTTTTGTCATTTCTTCTTCCCGTTCATAGTGTGAAACTGTTATGTAATGGTGTATGTTATGTAACAGGAGAACTCTATATTAATGGAAAGGAAGCTGTGGTGTTGTTTGATACTGGATACTCTCATACTTTCGTGTCTCCTAGGTTTGCTAAAGTGTTGGGAGTTGAACCGAAGATTTTTCCAGGCAAGATCTTAGCAGTAGCTACTCCATCAGGGGAAACTTTAACCACTGATCGGTATTACGCTGATTGCGAGATAGTGATTGGGGATCGAATCTTTGGCATTGATCTGATCGAGCTGACTATCTTGGGAGTCGATGTTATCATTGGCATTGATTGGATGTCGGTGTACAGTGCAAGCATCAAGTGTAAGACCAAGACCGTAACAGTGAAGGCTCCAGGAGGACCTGAAGTCACTTTCCAAGGGAAGTTGAAGTGTTCTAAGTTGGTGGCAACTATCCGCAAGGAAGAGACTCCTGTGGAATTGCAAGGGATTCCTGTGGTTCGGGACTATCCGACAGTGTTCTTGGAAGATTTTCCTGGGTTACCTCCGCACCGTGATGTAGAGTTCAGCATCACTGTTCAACCGGGAAGTGCACCAATCTCTAAGGCACCTTATAGGATGGCTCCAGTGGAACAGGATGAAGTGAAACGGCAGATTGAGGAACTGTTGGGAAAAGGCTTTATTCAACCTAGTGTTTCACCTTGGGGAGCACCAGTGCTTTTGGTAAAGAAGAAGGATGGATCGATGAGGATGTGTATCGATTACCGGGAGCTGAATAAGGTCACTGTTCAGAATAAGTATCCGATTCCTCGAATTGATGACTTGTTCGATCGTCTACAAGGAGCAGCTGTATTCTCCAAAATAGATCTTCGATCAGGATATCACCAAGTGCGAGTGAAAGCTGAAGATGTGCACAAAACTGCGTTTAGAACTCGGCATGGGCATTACGAATTCTTAGTTATGCCATTCGGAGTGATGAATGCACCCGCAATCTTCATGGACTTGATGAACAGCGTTCTGAGGCCGTTTATTGATTCTTTCGTCGTGGTGTTTATCGACGATATTCTTGTGTACTCCAAGTCTGAGGCGGAGCACACCGAGCATCTGGCAGCAGTTCTGCAGAAGTTGGAAAAGCAGCAGTTGTATGCCAAGTTATCCAAGTGCGATTTCTGGAAATCTGAAGTGGCATTCCTAGGTCACATCCTTTCTAAGGAGGGAGTGGCAACTGACCCTCAGAAGATATAGGCAGTGAGAGATTGGGCTAGGCCTACTACAGTGAAGGAAGTCAGAAGTTTCCTTGGGATGACTGGATACTACAGGAGATTCATTCAAGGTTATGCTCAGATAGCTGTGCCGCTTACTGAGTTGACCAAGAAGAAGGTGAGCTTCAAGTGGACTGAGCAATGTGAGGCGAGTTTTCAGGAGTTGAAAGATAGACTGATGACTGCACCTATTTTGGCTTTGCCTAGAGCAGGAGTTGAGTACGATGTCTATAGCGATGCTTCACATCGGGGGCTTGGTTGTGTCTTAATGCAAGAGGGTAAAGTAATCGCTTATGGGTCTAGGCAACTACGACCGCATGAGAAGAATTATCCAACTCATGATCTAGAGCTGGCTGCGATTATCTTTGCTTTGAAGCAATGGAGGCACTACGTGTATGGTGAGAAGTTGAACATGTACACGGACCACAAGAGCTTGAAGTACATATACCAGCAGAGGGATCTCAATCTGAGGCAGCGGAGATGGTTGGAAGTGCTCGAGGATATGCGACCTGAGATCAAGTATCATCCTGGAAAGGCTAATGTTGTTGCTGATGCACTTAGTCGCAAGAGCAGTTTGGCCAGTTTGATTACGACTCAGAGGCATCTGATTGAGGAGTTGGATCGAGCAGGTATTGAGGTTGTCTTGCAAGGATTGGGAGCATCTTTATCTCAGTTGAAGCTTCAGCCTACTTTGAGTGCAAGGATCATTGCAAGTCAGGAAGTTGATGCTGATATCTTGGAGATGAAGGAGCAGGTTGGTGCTGGCAGGTTGCCCGGATTTCAAACCAGGGATGGGGTGTTGTGGTTCGGAGATAGGCTGTGTGTTCTAGATCAGGCGGACCTGAAGGAGAGTATTCTTCAGGAGGCGCATGCTACTCTTTTGTCAGTGCATCCTGGGAGTACTAAAATGTACAAGGACATAAAACAGCATTTCTGGTGGTCAGGTTTGAAGCGGGATGTGGCCGAATTTGTCGCGAGGTGTGAGGTTTGTCAGCAAGTCAAAGCCGAAAATCAGAGACCCGGAGGTCTATTACAGCCGTTACCTATTCCGGAATGGAAGTGGGATAACATCAGTATGGATTTCATCACGGGATTGCCTAAGAGTTCTAAAGGCAATGATGCTATTTGGGTTATAGTCGATCGACTTACCAAGTCCACTCACTTTTTGGCGATGAAACTCACTGCTTCGATGGACAAGTTGGCGGAGATGTATGTTGGTGAGATTGTCCGACTTCATGGTGTTCCCTCAACTATTGTGTCTGATCGAGATGCGCGGTTTACTTCGCATTTCTGGAGGAGTCTTCAGGCAGCTTTGGGTACCAAGACAGATTTCAGCACTACTTTTCATCCACAGACCGATGGGCAGACCGAGAGAGTCAACCGTATTCTTGAGGATATGCTTCGGTGTTGTATACTAGACTTTGGAGGCAGTTGGGAAAGGCATTTACCTTTGGTGGAATTTGCCTATAACAACAGTTTTCAGGCTAGCATCGGGATGGCGCCGTATGAGGCTTTGTATGGCAGGAAGTGCAGGACTCCTGTCTGTTGGTATGAGGTTGGGGAGCGTCAGTTGTTTGGTCCTGAGCTTGTACAGCTGACTTCTAAGAAGATTGATCTGATTAGAAAAAGGTTGGTGGAAGCTCAGAGCAGGCAGAAAAGCTATGCAGACAACCGGAGAAGGGACCTTGAGTTTGAGGTTGGTGACTTCGTCTTTCTGAAGGTATCACCCAGTAAAGGTGTGGTTCGATTTGGCAAAGGCAGGAAGTTAGCCCCGAGATTTATAGGCCCATATAAGATATTGAAAAGGATCGGGAAAACTGCTTACCGGCTTGAATTACCGGAAGAGTTGTCTCAGGTGCACAATGTCTTTCATGTGTCCATGTTGAGAGGTTATATTCCAGACCCGAGTCATCATTTGCCTGAAGTGCCGGAAGGTTTGCAGTTAGACCTGAATTACATCGAGACTCCTGTCGAGATCGTTGACCGTAGGGAGAAAGTCTTGAGGAATAAGACGATACCGATGGTCAAGGTAGTCTGGAGAAACCACTTGGTTGAAGAGGCTACTTGGGAATCTGAGGAGAAGATGTTGAAGGACTATCCTGAGCTTTTTGCTTGATTGTTTTGTTGACTGTATTTTGTATTTTTGTATCTTTATATCTTTGTATCTCTTGTTGTTGTGTTTTCTGTTTCTCGCTCTTGGTTGTAGTTCCGGGGACGGAACTATTCTAAGGAGGGAGTGATGTAATACCCCGATTTTTCTAATATATATATAAAGATTATTTAATTCTACATATGGTATGCATGTGTAATATTTTTTCCTTAAAGCCCAAAAGTTTTTCTACAAAATAATTAGTTTGGCCCAATAAATTTTAGCCCATGGATTTAAAACCCCTTCTATTGTATTTTTATAACCAGTATGGGTGACATCTTTTCTTTTCTTGACCGGGTATTTGATGTACTAATTTGAAGGGTGTAGTTGGTGTATGCACGTGCATTCGCATACACGTGCTTTGAGCACTTCTTTTGGCCGGATTGTGGGAGTGATGGGCTAGATCATGGGTAGTTACCTTTGAGTTGTGGGTGGTTTTCTCAACTCCCGATTTGATCTCAGCCTTTGATTCTCCAACTTCCCAATAAATCTCAGCCCTCCATTTCACCTATATTCTAGTATAAATACCCCTCCTATTCCCCTATCTCTTTTACCCTAAAAATATAATAAGATCATAGAGAGTATCTGTGAGTTGTGTGGGAGCTTTTCTGTGGAGACAAGCAACATTGCTGAGGAGCCCGGTGTGGAACAAAGGAGCAAGGAGTGCAGTACGGTGTTGAAGGACTTTGCGGGATTTCGATTATTTCTTCATATAAGGTGGGTGTTTCTCAGGACTTCTAATGTAGGAATGATATTGCAATTGTTATGATTGATACCATGTTATAAAAAGTGAATTGAATGCGGTAGAAATTGCTTGAATATGCTATTAATATTGATAACAAGACTGTCGGTACAGTCGACTGCCATATGAGCCAGCCGACTGGTACGAGACACTTCTTTTCATAATGTGCTGATAAGTGGGTGCAAATAGCTATGATGGTGTGATTATTAAATGTATATTTTTCCTATGACACATATGATGGAGGGAAGGTAAATAAATGAAAAGAACTAATAGTGATAAATATCTGAAGTTGTCGGCGCAGTCGACTGACTTGGTGTTAAGTCGACTGGTGCTTCATTCTAAATATGACTGTTTGAAAGTCTCCTGAATAAAGATATTCTATTTACGTAGACCCATTATGATGACTTGAGATTTGTACCTTCATTATTGTAAGAAAGTATGAGCAATGCGAATACATGTTTAGAGTAGTTTTCTCTAAAGGAGCATGTTAATAACTGGGAAAATTATGCTGTGAATGTTACTGAACAAGATGAAACTCTGTTTATGAAACATGAATTGATGTATACTGTTAATTGATATCATGATGCAAGTACACGTAAGAACTGTAAATAAATTCCCTAATTGAAATGGATCTGTCCAGTCGACCGAATGCGTGTAGCAAGTCGACTGATCTGGACTTGGAAATTATGCTGTTTGAAATCTCCAGGACAGACGACTGATTAATGAACAGTCGACTATCATGTGGATAATATTGTGAATATGGAAGGTTGCGGGACAGGCGACTGGTTGAGTGCAACAGTCGACTATCCCGAGCAATTATGATGATACTGTGTGTGACTGTATGAGTCGACTGGTGTTCTTCCAAGTCGACTGTACAGAGTGGACTTGATATATTTGATTCATGTTAATTACTGTGGGTAATGATGAACTTTATGCTTTTAATCGATGGATTCTGTTTATGGCTGTATGGATTATGTGAAAGGAATCGTAGATGAGAATTGAGAATTAAATGAATAATTATGAAAGGCTAAATCATGATGGAAAAGTCTGTGAGACTCTAAAATGAATTATGAGCTGATGGCGCTCAATTGGATATTGTGAATTTGAAATTGAACAAAGAGTAGCTAAGTCTCCCCGGCAGTGAAATGAAATGATATTGAGAAATAGACCAGGTTGGTCGAGTGAAATGAAATGATAAGTCCGGTTGATGGAGAGGCTAACTCTAGAGCTTGATTTTTATTCATGATTCTAATGTAACTTTAATACATAGTGTGGAGGTGATGAAAGTGAGAGAAAAACATGAGTATGAGAGCTAGGGTACGGTGCGGGTGTGTGAGCCGCAGAATGCATGCTTGATGAGTCAAGACATGGCGCGGGCGCAACTCAGTAATGATCGGACTCTAGTCACGCTTGTGGGATGATTTGGTGACTGCAAGAGGAGTGTGTTCAGGGAGGAAGCTGAATTGTCGCAGAATGCATGCTTGACGAGTCAAGACATGGCGCGAAATTCTACTCCAGGGGCCAGGATACATGCTTGTACTCATAGAATCATCTAGGATACTCACTGGAATTACAGAAGTAGAGTAAGTCATGGCGGGGGATTGAACCCTACAAAAATGAAGAACGATTAAGAGGCTTGCCCTCGAACCTATGTAGTATGGGATGCATAGAATTCGAACAAGTGTGCATTAGTGTCATGTGAAAATTAAATAAATTGCATTAAGGATTAAGTGCACAATCACGACACGACATCTCTAAAAGTTCCCTTTTGATTTTTACATGCTTATTATGAACAAGATTGTTGATTTGTTAAGAAATGAGATTCATTATACTGTTTCTGGCATAGAGAGGATGGCCATGTATAATTATCGTCGGTTGAATAAACTGACGTACCCACAGTTTTGTATGCAGGATAAATTACATGTAAAGAGGAATGGATGCATAAAGATCTTATTATGTTGTTGTTCATTTATGTAAATGTTGTATATTTTACTTCCGCTGTGTAAATTTAAATGTGAGATGTTGTAACTCTGATGTAAAAAGAAAAATTTGAATTTCCTTGTAAAATTGTACTCGAGAAAAGCGAAAAGATCCTGAAGAACATCTCGAACTCAGTAATTTTGGGATTCGGGGCGTTACAGGACGGGTGTCAACAATATTTCAACGATGGGAATAACCTGTCATTGGATCGACAATGATTGGATTCTTCATAAAAGAATCATATCACTTGCATCGTTGCCGTATCTCCATAGTGGCGCAGAAATAGCAAACCGTATTATAGAAATATGTGATGTTTTTCATATTCGCGATAAAATTATGGCTATTAGTTTTGATAATGCATCTAACAACAATGTAGCAATTACTACTTTAAAATCTGTATTAAACCCTCCACCTGACAATATTTTTCATGTTAGATGTGCATGTCATATTATAAATTTATGTGTTCAAGATGCATTAAGAATAGTTGATCCATATATACATAAAATTAGAAATTGTGTACATTTCATTGCATTAAGTCCAAGCATTTTACAAGAATGGAAAGCTTGGTGTAGGGTTAGAAATGTTCATTTTAGAAAATTTCCAAAGGATGTTAGACACCGATGGAATTCTACTTTTGATTTACTAAATGCTGTCACCGATTATAAAGCAGTTGTAAATAATTTTTGTATCGCAAAAAATATGCACAATTTTGAAATGACTCCCAACGATTGGTTTTTTGCCGAATCTTTGTTGAAATTTTTAGAACCTTTTAAAGCCGCAACTTTAAAATTTTCAAAAACATATGAATCTACTTCTAGTAGCATTTTTATTGAATTAGTTAGCATGGTGCAAATATTTAACGAAATGTTAAATGATCCATATATTAGTGACATTGTAGTACCTGCATTTCAAAAAATTTTGAAGTATTATTTTCCTCCTCCTATGTTGATTTGTATTGCTACTGTTATGGATCCCCGTATCAAATTAGAAGGTACGAAGAATTTGATAGAATTGTTTTTTGGATATTTAGAGAACAATGTAGAATTAACAACTGATTGCGCTACTTTTTTAGTTCAGTTTGAATCTACATTAAATAACTTGTATGATTATTATGATAGACGTTTTGCTTCTAGTAGTACAACTTCTGTAGTTAGTTCTTCTTCTGGTAGTTCTAAAGGTAAGGGTAAAAGTAGAATTGGTGATAGAACATTTAGTTTACTTGAACAAATTCAATCTAAAAAACCTAGGACTAATCAACCAAATCAATTAAATTGGTATAACCAATAGGATACTGAGCCTACTCTTTCTCCACTATATATTTTACAATGGTGGAAAGAACATGAACACACTTTTAGTATTCTGTCAATTATGGCTAAAGATTTGCTAACTCCTCCTGTCTCTACAATTGCTTCTGAGAGTGCATTTTCTACAAGTGGCAGGGTTCTATCTGATTACAGAAATTGGTTGAAGCCCGAGGCGTTGGAGATGCTCGTTTGCACAGAAGACTGGCTGAAGGCTGAAGATAGGACGCAAGGGAAAGCACTATCAAGTTCCACAAGTGGGAGCAACTCGCCCGAAGAACAACAACAACAACAACAACAACAATAGCTTTTCTTGTTATGTCAAATTTGAAAACTTGTACTCAATTAAAATTGTATATAACAAATATGTTATTGTATAAAACTTATTTGTGAATTGAATTCTTCATTTCGTTATAAATTGTTCAAATTGTATAACTTAAATTCATATGAATAAAATTTCAAAATTTGTTGTCAATTTCACTCTTTCAATCTTATTATTATTATTACGATTTTTTTTTGTTTATTAGTATTATTACTTACTTAGTATTATAATTAAACATCATTTGGGGATATTTGAAGAATTGTAGTATTATTACTTATTAGTATTATTACTGAATTTAGTGAATTACATACTTAGTATTATAATTAAACATCATTTGGGGATATTTAAAGAATTTTAGTATTATTACTTATTAGTATTATTACTTACTTAGTATTATAATTTTTGAAGAATTGTAGTATTCATCAAACAAAGATATGGTTGTTTGTATACATCATTTGTAAAATTATTATTATTATTATTTTAATTTAAGCTATCAATATATATATATATATATATATATATATATTATTAAACGGGCCAACCCGCGGGTCAATCAGGCCCAACCCGGATTGAGCCCTAAAGGGTTCACGGGTTGGGCGGGCCACCCAAACGAAAACGTAGTCCGGCCCGGCCCGGCCCGTATAAGGGTACAACCCGGCCCGGACCGGCTACGAATTCGTGCCAACCCGTACGGGTTGGGTCCGGCCCGACCCGAACGACCCGTTCGCCACCCCTACTTCAGATTATACCAGTTGAATCCAGATGCATGTTATAATAATTTTGTTGTAGTCAACTTTCATATTTCTACATACCAATTGATGTACTACTACAATACTTTCCACCAATTTAATGCTCCATTCAGACACCTTAGTCTATTGCATTCGAACACTATCCTAGTATTCTGTTTCTGATTTTTTAAGTCAAAATATAGAATACTTCTTGCGTATTTGGTTTTAAAATTTCATGCCATTCTACTAGAGAGTCAAAAGAGTAAATCTTTGGTTAGTCCTACAACACTCCTGCTATCTGATACCTGCCCAATCAGAATCAGAATATATATTCAGCTCTAATTTGGATGTAGCTGTTAACGCCCCTGTTCCATGCTCAGACAATTTATACAATTTATATAAGACAAATTAGATACTATGTAGTACAACTGTCCACCACAGGCTGCCTCTCAAAAGTTGGTTAACCGATTAAATGACTCTTAATCATAGGCTATTATATTTTAATATTATTTTATTACTTGTCAATTCCGATATGGGATTAATACAGACCATCTCTTATTACATTTCTACAATCTCCTTTCTACAATCGAGTGGGCCCCAGTCGCAATCGCCATGTCATTCCTTCATTTGACGAAGTCAAATAGCCCAAATCAAGGCCAAGCTTGTTGTTCCTTTTACCGTGTGGGCCCCTCCACACAATTAATACCAATACCATTTTTTTTTATAACCAAAGTTAAAAAACAGCCACATTTTTTTACCAACTTATATATATATATATACTAGGTTTGTCCGTTGACACGTGCCTACGGCACGTCTTCAGAACGGTGCACCTTGTTTGATCATATAAAATAGTTTTGGAGGTCCAACAAATTAATTTAAGTGCAAACATATTATATAAAAAACTTTTTAGGGTCCAGCAAATAACATATTATATGATTTTTTTGAATTATTTTTAAAGTTTTTTAATTTTTTTAATTTTTTAAAAAAAATTTAAAATTTTTATTTCTTAATTTTTTGAAAAGAAGAGGGAGGGAGAGAGAGAGAGAGAAAAATAATAATAATTAAGTAAATATAGGAGTTGTTTTGGGTGGGGGATTTGAATTTGAGTTTTGGGGGGGGGGGGGGGGGGGGGGGGGGGGGAATATGTTTTGTGAGGTTAGATCTGAACCTTTGATTTTGGGGGGATTGAAGGATAGCCACTTGATAGCTTTCTTTGTGTTTTATTATATATATATATATATATATATATATATATATATATATATATATATATATATATATATAGCTTCGGTTGTGCACTCCTCTAGTGTACACGGCGTGTGCACTAGATCTTAGCGCGTTCATATCGACGATCCGAACCGTTCACATTGATCTACCCATCTAAATTAGTCTAAATATATAAAATCAAATCATTTGAAATTCATTTACCCATCCAACCGAAGCTTTCCCTATATATATATATATATATATTGAAAACTACGGGGTGTTACACACACCCTCATTCAGAAATCAGTGTCCTCGGTAAGGAGTACACCGCCCGACTATATAGACATGCCCCACACCCGGTGTCGAAAGTCGGCTCTAATACCATTTGTAACGCCCCTGCCCCTAGCTCAAACAATTTATACAATTTATAAGACAAATTAGATATTATGTAGTACAACTGCCCACCACAGGCTGCCTCTCAAATGTTGGTTAACCGATTAGGTGACTCTTGATTATAGGCTATTATATTTTAATATTATTTTATTACTTTTCAATTCCGAT